>CAUYRT010001034.1:0-38941 GCA_963574885.1 Lepilemur ruficaudatus
AACCAATAATTTGAATACCAAATTCATCCTTATCCTGTCTCACTTTTGTATTCACCTTAACACTGCTCACTTTTGTATTTCGTTTAAGTGTGGTTAAAAAATGAACATGTCTACTCTTTGGCCGGGCACGGAGGCTCACGCCTGTAATCCTAGCACTCTTGGGAGGCCACCATGGGAGGATTGCTTGAGCTCAGAAGTTCGAGACCAGCCTGAGCAAGAGTGAGACCCCATCTGTACAAAAACAGAAAAATTAGCTGGGTGTCATGGTGCATGCCTGTAGTACCAGCTACTCTGGAAGCTGAGGCAGGAGAATCATTTGAGCCCAGGAGCTTGAGGTTGCTGTGAGCTAGGCTGACACCATGGCACTCTAGCCCAGGCAACAGAGTGAGACTCTGTCTCAAAAATTAAATAAATAAATAATTAAATGTACTCTTTATCATAGCATGCTTGAACTCTCATAGCTTGAGATAGACTCCACTGAAATGTACATTTTATAATTTATCATACTATCTACATAGGAATTAGTATACAGGGAAAATGTGTTTAATTTAAACATTTAGCAGCAAAAAAAAAAAACCAGACACACACAAAATACCAACCCACACTGCTGTAAAAAACACTGTTCTGCATATGGGCAGCTGTACATTGGCAGAACATAGTGATTTTAAGGATGAATTAGTCTTCTAATCTCTTTGGGATTTCCTTTATATGTGTGGTGGCTTATGACTGACATATAACTATAGCTTTCTGTTTGCATTTAATAAAAGATTAATTTCTGTGGCAAGATACACATTTGCACTCCAGTGTTGAATAAAAGCTACTGTTCTGCAAGAAGCACATAAAATGCTGATTTATAACAACACGTTCCAATAACAGCGATCTAATTCTTCCAAACTATTTCTTCCCAGGTCCTGGGAACAGCATGGCCCCAGCAAAGGATGATTCTTCTCTTCCAGAATATTCAGCTTTTAACACATCTGTCCATGCTGCAATTAGACATGGAAATTGGAAACTCCTCACCGGCTACCCAGGTACGCTGCTTAGCTCACTGAGCATACTTCCCTTCCCACGGTAGACAGGGCAGGGCAGTTCTCCACTCTACTTGCCTTCATGGAGTTATATTCCTTTGGCCATTCCTCTGGAAAGAGAGGACATTATCACTCTTGTTCTAACCACGTCCCGCCTCTGTGGCCATCTCTGCCTACTTGGCTCCTTGAGGTTCCTAAGCCCTGCCACTCACCTCACTTTGCTCAGGCACCTGAAATGTTAACTTGTCTTTCAAATTTTTCATGATCCCTCCTGATATGTGTCATAAGAAGATGACCATTTACTCAGGGCTTTCTTTTCCCACTTGTAAGACTCAGCCTGTTCCTGGTGACACACCTTCCATTGTTGTCCTGGCCCACGTAGGCTTTCTCGCCAGAACATCAGGGAAAAGTTTTACTAAAGTACCTGCCTTTTGCAAAACGTCTCTCTGGGGCTGCGGAAGGAGGAGGAAGGATTTCATCTACTGGTCCTCACCATTTCCCCCCAGCCTCCCAAAAGACCCCAAAATTGAGAATTAACTGTAGTGGGGGTATAAGGAAAAATGCTACTCTAATGCTTCATTGGAAAATATGGATTTCACATACGTGTGCCCATGGAGCACAGCACATCTGTTGAGCAAAGAGAATCTCCAAGAGCTACACCCTAAGCTGATGGCGGAGCTGGGGAAGGAGGTTGCTTCCCCTGATCATAGTCTCTAAAAGTGACATCTTTTCAGTACTTTTTAAACACATGGTGTGATGGTTAAGACTGTGAGGCAATTAAGCAATACTTATAATGGGGACATTCTTGGCATTTGCAACAAGACAATTCTTCATTGTTTGGCACTGTCCCGTGTGTATCACAAGACATTGTAGCATCACTGGCCCGTGCTCACTAACTGCCAGGCATACTCCTACCCCCAGTCCTTGTGACAACTAACAGTCCCCCTCACAGGCACACACATGCACACACACTCCTGACGTCTCTGGCTTTGCAGCAGCGAGACGTGTCTAGTGAAAGCACCGGAAGCCAGAGTCTGAGACAAACCTAGAGACAGCATCACGGGCCACATCTTTTCACGTGTCCACATCCCCAGCAGTCTTGTCCTCAGACCCCCTTCTGGAAATTAGAACCTGCCTACCGTGCCTCTCCCTCAGTAACCTGTTTTGTTTCTTTGCTAGGCTGTGGTTACTGGTTCCCGCCACCGTCTCAATACAATGTTTCTGCGATACCCTCATCAGACCCACCGACCAAGACCCTCTGGCTGTTTGACATTGAGCAGGACCCAGAAGAAAGGCATGACCTGTCCAGAGAATACCCCCATGTCGTCTCGAAGCTCCTTTCCCGCCTGCAGTTCTACCACAAACACTCTGTGCCCGTGTACTTCCCGGCGCAGGACCCCCGCTGTGACCCCAAGGGCACTGGGGCGTGGGGGCCTTGGATGTAGGATTTCAGGGAGGCCAGAAAACCTTCCTGCTGCAAGCTGGACTTCAGGCCTTTACTCCTGTGACTCGTGTTTCATTTGTTATCCCAACCTGGGTTCACTTGGCACTGGTCTTGCTCCTAAAACCACACTGAGGGATCAAATTTCAACCCCTAGTGCATTTACAAAGCTGATAAAATCTAGAAAACCCCTGTTATTGGCCAGGGCATGTGTCTAGAGGCAGGGGTGGCTAGGTTCATCCCCTTTTCCTAAGCTGTGGGACAGCTGGGAACTTGAAATAGGAAGTTCTCAGTGCGTCCTGGAGGCTGGAGCAGCTGGCTCTCTTTGCCTCACAAGTCAGACGTTAGATTTCCCTGTGCCAAGAGTCGGTTTTATTGGAATGACTCAAATTGCTTGTAACAAATGAAGGGCACAGACAATTGTTATTGATTCTGCTGGCCAGGGGTTCTCCTGTCTGAGCGATCGTGTTCAGGCGTTCCATGTGAATGACCTTCCTTGGTTCATCCCTCACTCACTCATCACTGGGCACAGGGCCCATTCCATTGGTAAGGTCAACAGGGCTATCGGCCTGCACCTTAGTTTTGGTTTTTCCAATAAAGAAATGTGTATGTATCCTAGATTTTCATTCCCCAGCTATGGCTCACTCTGTCAAGACTTCCTGCCACCCCCAGCTCCCCAGTGGCCCTTTTCCTGCCTTTCCTTTGGCCCCCAGTGTCCTGTCTGGGGAGGCGGCTGTGCCTCTCCACCCTGAGCACCCCTGATTTTTGGAACACTGCCAAGCCTTGCCTCCCTCTTGCCCCTGTGCTAAAGCTAGAGCCTCCCCGACCCCTCCCTGGGCAGGTGGTGGAGTCGCCCTGTGAGTATGCTCATGGTGGACACCAAGAGGGCTGGGTGGGGACGCTTGGGTCTGTGGCATCTGTTCAGTGATGATTTTCCTAGGTTGCGTGGAGGTTATGGTCATGACTGTGGCTTTATCTCATACTATATTAAGAACTGCACTGCTGTTTCCTAGCAGTGCGATAAAAACCTCAGGACAAGATAATTTTGTCCTGAGATGATGGAAGTGGGCAGTTTGAGAAAGGAAATGGCCAGCATCTAGGGTACTGGGCATTGGGAAAGCAAAGAGGGCACACCCACGTTCCCCTTATTCCCGGCTTTCCTGCCTGTGTTGAGGTGCTGGGATCGGGGAAAGGAAGCACAGTCTGACCTGCAGCCTTTCTCAGTCCCACTAACATCCTACTAACAGCAATCATTCCAGATTAGCTCCAGAGAGTGTGATACTCAGAGACATACGTGCAAAAGCAATATCCTTTTCTTCGTCAGCTCCATTGTCTTTTTCCCTGCTTATCACCAATGCCTAGAACAGTGCCTGCTACCTAGAAGGCACTCAATTCAGTTTTTAAGTAAATGGAAAAATGAGTAAATGAGAAAGTCTCACATGAAAAATGCTAGTCTGGTGAGCTGAATACAGGAGCAGTATAAGTGTCCTCCAACTGTTGTTATTCTGTTCTCAAGCTGCCTCTCCTGAGGTCATAGCATAATCTGCATATCTGGGCAGTCATGGGACACTCTATAGCAAGGTTGTAATGCCTTCTCCAGGGGTGGGAAAAGGAACTATGCCTACCAAAGTTGCTGTCTTGCCAACAATCTTCATCTTTATTCTTCATAGGATATTAGAAACTAAAACTATCGAACAATACAACATAGGCCCTTGCATAGCCATCCTTCAATTCAGCAGCAATATTTTCTGGTCACTACTAACCTGTATTGTGTTAAAGGCTATTGGGAAGAAATGGTGCTAGAACTAATGATATCTGTTACCAACCTTTGCCCAACTCCTGGCTTGGCAAAGCTCCATAGCTGCCAAAATGCCATCACCTCTCACCCTGAAGCCTGTGGCAGATGAATAGTATGAACTGAGCCCAGATGTTCCTTCTGCATCTTTCTATCCCAGGGCTGTGGGCAGCCATCACTATTACGAGATTGGAGGCCATCACTACGTGACACCTATTTGCCCTCCCTGGTGTATTCCCAACAGCTGTTCCCAATTCTAGTTCTTTGATTACTATGCACAATGGGGATGTTCTGCATTCAGTGCATTTAAAGAGTTTTAAAAACGAATTTTTTTGGAAAACTAATATTTGAGATTTTGTTTTATCCCTAACAGAAGGTACCTCATTAGATTTTCTTATTCTGTACAAGAATGTGAAAAGATTCATATGTTATCATTAGAAATATTAATGTTCTTTCTTCCTAAATGTGTTTACCTTTAAAGAAAGTTTTATTTCATTTTGAACTAATTTTTCTTTGGTACTACGTGATTGTTCCAAATTTGAAGGACAAAATAAAATTAATCTTTTAAAATGTGTGAGCCATGGGTATGGAGCTTCCACACTGGATAGTAGTGATGGCTGCCCAATGTCATGAATGCACTTAATGCCACTGAATTGTATACTTCAACATGATTAAAACGGCAAATTTTATGTTATATGGTTTTTAATTGTAATTTTAAAAATATGTCAACCAATTTTATGGTATGTAAATTATCTCAATAAAGTGTTAAATAAATAAACATAGCAAAAGTATCAGAGCTAAAAAAAAAAAAAAGTGTCAGTCATTGCCCTAAGAATATAAACTCTGAAATAAGGTATTAGAGGGAGGTCAGGAAGGGTAGGAGTGAAAACAAAGGGATAGTGAGAGAATGTATTAGTTCTCTACTGATGCGTAACAAATTGCCCCAAACTTAGCAGCTTAAAACAATAAATATTTATTCTTTCACACGTTATATGAGGGCTCATGAGATTGTAGTCAAGCGTTGGCCAAGGCCATCTGAAAATTTGAGTAGGGCTGAAGACTCCACTTCTGAGATGATTCCCAAGGCAGTTAACTGCTGCCAGAGCAAGTCATCCAGAGAGAGTACAAGCAGGAGCTGCAGTGCCTTTCATGACCTCATCTCCAAGGGTGGACGCTATCACTTCTACGTTTTTCTGTTCATTAGAAACAAGTCACTAAGTCTAGCCCAGACTCAAGGGGAGGAGAATCCCACTTTTTGAAGGAATGTCATATTTGTGGACATATTTTATACCACAGCAGAGGAGAATGGACACATTTGCCCACTGGGGAATAGATTGTCCAAGCAAGTTCACGTGCATTTATCAAATGCTGCTATTTGAAGAAAGATGGTTGAAAAAGCATCCAACTTTGCTATTCATTGGTAGAATAACCATGGACAAATCACATAATCCTTTCTTTGCCTCAGTTTTTTCCCTGGTAAAGTGATAGGTTGAATTAGATAATCCCTAACGTCTCTTATAACCCTAGTGTCCAGAACGATGTCTGGCACAAAGATGTTCTGTAAATGTTGGTTAATTGACTCTCGAATGACTGAACTCCAGTGTGAGGATGTGAAATAATACTGTGCTAAAAAATAGCCTGAGATTATGGTCAATCTTGAAGAAGTATCCATTTTCTAGAAGTATTATAATAAAAACACATTTTTTGAGTGCTTATTATTGTATATCAGGTATTGTATTGGGTACTTCAAAAGAATTATCTTGTTTAATATAATTTTAAAATAACCAGAGATAATGTTTGCAAAATTTATTCAGTCTTAATTATAAAAGACTTGCTTGGTTTTCACCTCTTTCATTTTTTTAAATATCCTATCTTTGTCCAAGCATAAAATTATAGTTGACCCTTGAACAACTTGGAGGTTAAGGGCACTGACCACCCCCATGCAATTAAAAATATGCATATAACTTTTGACTCCCCCAAAACGTAACTGTTAATAGCCTACTGCTGACCAGAAGCCTTACTGATAACATAGTCAATTAACATATATTTTGTATGTTGTATATATTATATGCTGTATTCTTAACAATAAACTAGAGAAATGTTATTAAAATCATAAGAAAGAGAAAAATATTTGCTATTCATTAAGTAGAAGTGGATCATCATAAAGGTCTTCATCCTCATCTTCATGTTGGGTAGGCTGAAGAGGCAGAGGAGAGGTTGATCTTGCTGTCTCAGGGGTGGCAGAGGCAGAAAGTATTCTGCATATAAGTGGACCCTCGCAGTTCAAACTCACATTGTTCAAGGGTCAACTGTATTTAAATCAAGAAAAATAAGAAGGAAGAATTATGTCTTTTTAAAAAGTACATCAGAGAAATAACCCAAGTGTTCATCGACACTCAAATAGGTAAACAAAATGTGGTATACGTATGATGAAATATTTTTCAGCCATTAAAAGGAATGGAATTCTGATACATTGTACAACTTGGACTAACATTGAAAACATTATGCTAAGAAAGAAGCCAGACACAGAAGGACAAATATTGTATGATTCCACTTATATGAAATATTGAGAACAGGCAAATTCGTAGAGTCAGAAAGTAGATTAGAGGTTACTAGGGTCTGAGGGAAGGGCAGAATGGGAGTTATTGTTCAATGGGCATTGTGCTGTTCGGGATGATGGTTGTACAATATTGTGAATGTAATCAATGCCACTAAATTGTACACTTAAAATAGTGATAAGGCAATTTTAATGTTTTATATATTATTTATATATATTACTTACAATATAAATAAATAAACAGATGGGGAGGGGAGTGCATCAGAGAAATTCTGAATTGGGAAGTGAGAGAAGTAGAGACCATCGGAAGGAGGGACTAGGAGGGGTCTGGGGCCTCCACCCTACTTTAGTGAAAGTACTTGCACTTTTAATTTTTTAAAAAAAAAATGGCTTGGACTCCCATGTAAAACAAAACGAATTGATGATAATGGAAGTCAACACAGTGGTTTCCTTTGGGGGAGGGGAGATTGGAGACAGAGCATGACAAAACCTTCTGGGGTTCAGAAAATGCTCTCCATCATGCTTTGGCTGGTCTTTCCACGGGTGTATGTAATGTAAATATTTGCTGAGAGGTATACTAAGTTATGCACTCTATGGTTTATTTGTTTTAGCTAGTTAAAAAGTACTTTTAAACAAAAGTACTTTAAAACAAAAAACACTTGCCTTAGAGCAACACAACAACTACATATTTATCTCATTTTTTATAACCAAAATAGGCTTATAAACACAAAATTTGTGAATAAAACATGTTAACTACGGCGGGGAAATTCACTATTTGAAGAAAGCTTTCTGTGAATCCTTTTGTAAACACAGATTTAGGTTTTCATGTTTACAAAACCTAAATACATTGATTTAGGGCTCGTAAATTGAGATGTTGCTGCCCGGGTTTTCCTGGGGATCCACACCCGTGCATCGGGTGTTGGAGGAGGAGGTATAGAGACCGGAGAGATGCTACTAACAAAACTGAAGGCGCGGCCCTGCCCTTAAGAGGCTCACGATCTAATTCTGTGGCACAACGTTCTTCCCAGCTCAGCTGTTTTTAAGAAAATTCCAGCTGATATTAAATATACTGAAGAATCATTATTCCTTGCAGCGACCACCTAAACTTTAAAATCTGTTTTTCTCCAAGTAGAAAATCGCCATAGTTTGTATAGACGGGTTCATTTCCTGGCTGTTGAACAGCCAGCCCGTTCCCCTGGCCAGCACTGCCACTGATCACTGAGAGCAGGTAGATGCAAAGGGTGTAGAAGTGACCGCCACCTCCCTTTACCTTTGCCCTGTTGCCATGGGAGCCACCACCAGACCGGCAGGAAGCAGAAGAGGCCACTCTCATGCTCCCTGGGATTTGTGGCCTTCTTCAGGGATTTGTGGCCATCAGGAAACTGAAGAGACATTTTCATTCTCAAACTAACTTGCCGACGTCACCAGTCACTGTATTTCAGATAGTTCATTTAATAACCTTTATTACTTTTCTGATAATAGAGATAATACATATCACTGTAATAATTTTTTAAAATACGGAAAACAAATAACAGAAAATTAAACAACTGCCCAGAGACAGCCAGCACTAGCCTTGCTTTACACCCCTGTAAGAGAGTAATCAGGTGGCCCCCTTCCCAGGCGGGTTTTCAAATCCCACTGTGCCCAGCTGAGCTGTCTTAGAGGCTCAAGATGGTAGATACGTGAAATGGCACATGTTTAGAAAATCTTCATTTTAATCTCATTAATGAAGTCCAGATGTTCCCAGGGTATTTACTCCAAAGGGCTGTGGTTTAACGCTCAGGTGCCCACCCTCTCCCCGCCCCCCAACCCTTGGGCCTCAGGAGGGGGCCGGTGTGTGATCAGCCAAGCCCGCTGGCCTGTGGTTCAGAGTCCTGCAGAGCCAGGTAGAGGAGATAAACACACACGCTCCTCCCTCCCCGGGGAAACAGGTAAACAAGACTTACTGGGCTTTTATCTACATTAGGTGAATCAAAGGTTAGGTTTGCCCTTCATACCAGCATTTTATAGGCGGGATCATTTGAGCCCACCCTGTCATATGCTTTGGGGGTGAAGATGAGGACACCCACGCCCGGCCTGGGGAGGGTGCATCAGATGAGACCCCACTCCCAGGATGTCCACTTGCGGTGGAACACAAACGTGAGGCAGCAGAAGGCAGGGGGAGGACCAAGGAGGAGGACCCAGGACAGGGCAGGAAAGCAGAAGGGGTGGGGGGCTCACCAGCCGGAGGACTGCTGCTTCAAGCTTAGCAAGGGAATTCATTTTATCTTAACTTGGCTTTTTATTTTTCACGCCCATGAGAGCAGTGCGTTCTTTCTGTACGAAGCATTTCTAAAGGTAAAACCCTTGATTAGAGCATTCTCTGAATCTGTTAGGGAAGCAGCTGGTTTGGTTTGAACATGTTACTGGCTGGGGCTTCACAATAGGGTGTCTGGTTTTACTTGGCTCTTAGGAGAGGGCTTGAATGAAAGTGTTTGGGTTTAACACAGATGATGGAAATCTGGGGGCCCCACACCCAGGACCCCAGGACAAGAAGGGCCCTTGTTAGTGGGACCTGCGGTTCAATCTCTGAGGTCCACACATACTCCTTCCTCACTAAGAAAGTGGCTCACGCTCTCCGGGCAGCCAGGGCTGGGGGAGATGCCCTGAAAGTTCTGTAGAACCCTACCTCCCCCTACTCCCACCCCATCCGCACCCCCACCCCAGACCTCTGTTTCTCACACAGGCCCTTGTACTGCTGGAGGATTTAATATGGTGCTTTTCCTAAAATTGACACTTTTACTAGAATAAGTAGTTTAAAGGGATGCTTTTCCATTACCATGATAAAGGAAAAACCAGTATCATTGGTAATCACGAAAATACACACAATGAATACAAACTACCCTTAAACTTGAGCTAGGAACTGTTTCTGGCGTGGAAGGAAAGAGAATTGAAGAGTGAGTAACTTTCTCACCAAGTGATTCATTGTCACTAATGCCAAACAGACTTGGCAACACTGCCCTGGGGACAAGGAAACTCCTTGAAGACAGGTACGCGGCTCCAGTGTGCCCAGGCCCATTGCCTGGTGCTGAGCATGCTCCGTGGTGACTGGTAACGCTTCCTGAAGTGCTACTGTCCCCTCTGTGTGTGACTTCCTCCAAGAAGAATCACAGCTGCACTTTTTTTCTAACAGTTTGTTTTGCTCGTGTGCCTGGAGACCCCAAAGCAAGGAAAGAATTCAAAATGAGTTAAATGAATAAACACGACAAGAAATCAACATACTTGTCCTCTGCAACACAGTAGAAAATCACAGAGAATCCAACCAAAGGAAGGAGCCAGGAAAGTCAATAAACAAGTTGGTGGAGATGCAATAGACAGAGATGAAATGTTTGGAAGAAATAATACCGAGAGAAAGACGAAAGAAACAACGTGGAAGTGTCTTGGGTGAAGAAGTTCCCTGGGTCAGGTTCTAATCCCCCTTCCCTACCTTAATTTCCAAGATGGTAATTTTTGGTCTCCTGGCTCATAAGCCTGTCCCCTCCCCCAGGGGACCCAGTGTCATTAATGCCTAGAAATTGTTCCTTTTCTGCCTCACCAGCAAGCTAGTACCCCTGGGTGCCCACGTGGACCCTGTCTGGTTCAAGATCACCATGGCCTCTTTTGGTCCTGCGATTTAGCCTGTCGCTTGTGCCCCACCTTGGCAATTACAGGAGCAAGGTAAGGAACTTTATCCAGGACACCCTACATGCCATACACCACTGGCTTGTGCAATGGCCACTAAACTCACAATATCTACCCATTAGGTAAAAGTTTTTGCCATTTTAGAAATCATCTTGCCTGAAGTTGCTCAGCTAGTAGAGTTGGAATTGGAGCCCAGACTGCTCTTGACTCAAAGCCCTCCCCCATCTATTAATACTGTTCCCCTCCGTATGGTAGGACCCCGGCCCTCGGCTTCCTTCCCTTCATCCTGTGCCTCTGAGGACTGAGTGTAATTTGGAGGAAGTCCTGTTCTCGCAACGTGTGACCCAGGATGCCTGTGGTGAGTGATAGTCAAAGCTAGAATTTAAGAACATCAGCTTGGTAGTCGTGTGAGGGTGGGGGGTGGGAGCCAGGGAGGGGACTGGGACAGCAGTTTAGCCAAGCAGTAATGACAACTAAAGAGGTATGATGGTAGTAGGAGGAAATATTAAGAAGCTTCCAGAATTTAAACTTTTTTAAATGTGTTAATGTTTTTCATATACATCACATGAAAATTGCCTCCCTGCACACAGTTCATAAAGGTCAGTGGCCATCTGTGCTGGTATCCCAGTGAACTCACAGACAAAGCCAACACCACAATGCTAATGTGAAGGAGGGCACGTGAGTTTCACAGGTGAGTTCTTAAAGCTCACTACAGCTTCTGACGGAGATGCTGGCTTGAAAATGGAATTGAATGTTGTATCTAGTCCTATGACCAATTGGCAGCAGCCAGTCTTTATTTTATTTTTTATTTCAGATATTATTGGGTTTAAAATGTTTAGGTTACATGTATTGCCTTTCCCCCACCTGAGTCAGAGCTTCAAGCATGTCCATCCCCCAGACGGTGCACACCACACCCATCAGGTGTGAATATAACCATCCCCACCTCTGCCCTTCCACCTGCCAGACACCCCATATTACTACTATATGTGCACGTAAGTGTTGATCAGTTAATACCAATTTGGTGGTGAGTACGTGTGGTGCTTGTTTTTCCATTCTTTTGCTACTTCACTTAGTAGAATGGGGCTCCAGCTTTATCCAGGATAATACAAGAGGTGATACATCACCGTTGTTTTTTGTGGCTGAGTAGAACCTCATGGTATACATATACCACATTTTATTAATCCACTCATGTATTGATAGGCACTTGGGTTGTTTCCACATCTTTGCAATTGGGAATTGTGTTGCTATAAACATTCGAGTGCAGGTGTGTTTTTTATAGAATATCTTTTATTCCTTTAGGTAGATGCCCAGTAACAGGATTGCTGGATCAAATGGTAGATCTACTTGTAGCTCTTTAAGGTATCTCCATATTGCTTTCCACGGAGGTGGTACTAGTTTGCAGTCCCACCAGCAGTGTATGAGTGTTCCTATCCCTCTGCATCCATGCCAACATTTATTGTTTTGGGACTTTTTCATAAAGGCCTGTCTCACTGGAGATAAGTGATATCTCATTGTGGTTTTGATTTGCATTGCCCTGATGATTAGAGATGTTGAGCATTTTTTCATATATTTGTTGGCCATTAGTCTATCTTCTTTTGAAAATTTCTGTTCTTGTCCTTTACCCACTTTTTGATAGGGTTGTTTGATTTTTTTCTTGCTGATTTTCCTGAGTTCTATATAGATCCTAGTTATCAGCCCTTTTTTGGATGTGTAGCATATAAGTGTTTTCTCCCATTCTGTAGGTTGTACAGAATTTGTTCTTGTGATAGTCATTAAACTTTAGTTACGATGTGTTACCATTTTGCTGAATTCTAGAGGAGGGGGAGGTGGATCCTACTAGCAACAAAGATTGTTCTCTATGGTACAAAGTATGAAAATCAATATAATTTAAAAGCTGTCAGAACCCCCAAGATACTTTAAGCCTTGAGAGAGGTGTGACCATGATCTGAGTCACATATGGTTACAATTTCTCAGATTATAGATTAACTCACTTTCTTATATTTCTTGTTCTGTACAATGACTAGAGAGAATTAAACAACGTAGGGACAAAAACCTCCTGCCTTCTCAATTAATGACTCTTGTTATAGGTTAACTTCCCGTTTGTTGTCCTGCTTTGCTTAGACCAGATGACAGAAAACCCATGACTATTACACCCTCAGTAAAATATGTTAAATGTACCCTTCCCAGAATGAAACACTGCCTATAACCAATCAAATTGCTGTAACTATGCACCAGCCTTGTATGAAAAATGTTGTAATCCTGCTAAAAACTCCTCTGTCTCTACCTATATACATGAAACCTTACCTTCCCTACTTCAGAACACTGATGCCTTTCCCTGGAGTTGGTGTTTCCAGGTGGTTCATCTTCGCTCTTTGCACTTGAATAAACTCTCCTTAAATTGGATTATTTTAGGTTGACAAAAGTCAATAGGTCCTAATTGACCCTCTGTGGTTAGGACTCTAAGGTGAAGAGTAACAAATGGTTCAGATACATAGGACATATTGTTAATGTTCTGTTGGTAATGATTTATCTTTGGGGGTTGGGATGAACAAAGGTAAAGCAAATATTAGCCCATATATGTGGACTTTCTTAAAAAGAACATTGCTTTGTGAGGATCTCTCCTTGAAAACAGGAACAAACACTGACTATGTTTAGGTTCAGATAGTATGTTTTAGTTTAAAATGTTGTATGTATTAGAGAACTCTCTACTGGTCAATATAAGCTAACTAGAAAAATGCATTGATTTCTACAGTAAAACATTGTTGCCTAAATAGTAGCTGAGTCATAGTAATCATACCCACAACTCCTCTCCCTGGTTGGGCAGAGAGATTGTCAGCAAGAGGTAAGTCCCTGCTTCTCGGGCAACAGTCTTGGGGGAGTCTGTTCCTCATGACAGGTCTTCGGGGGCTGCTAGCATCTCCCACTGGCGATGCTGTTAGTGACATGCTTTTAGCATGTCATCCCAGTGATTGCCCCAGGACACACCATCTGGTTACCAAACAGAGCCAAGGCGAGTGTAGCTAACCCATCCCCACATGCGGGAAGCAGCCTGTCTCAGAACAGGGATGGCCGAGCGGAGAGGTGAGCAGAGGGTACCACTAGCCATTCCTCCTTTGTTACCAAGGTTCTGTGTCTAACACCATCAGTGACTAGAACTTGACCTGACCTTTACCAGTACCCATTATTATAAAACTTTAAAATTCTTGCTGGTTTGAGAGACCTGAAAATGTTACATTATTTTATTTTGTGTTTCTATCACAGCCGGTAGATTAGACTTTTCCATATATTTATTGGCCCCCATGGCTCTTTTTTGAGTGCCCTAACCAGCAGCCCCCAATCTCGCTGGCCCAGTGGTAGATGGGTGGGGAGAGGGTAGAAAGGAGCCCCAGCTGAGGGGACAGTGCAAGGAAATACAGCCCGTGTTTGGGCCTGAACCCTCGTCCCCACTGGGGCCGCTAGTCTTCCTGTTCCAGGTGGGCGTTTTGAGTTGTATGTTAGTCTGTGGAATTGTGTCAGGAGGCAAGGAAAGTAAAGGCAAGTCCACTGACAGAGAACAGGCAAGGTCCTTGTCCTTTCTTATGGACAGAGCCAAACTGAGGCTGTGAGCACTCTGGGAAGGCTAATAATGAGGTGTGCCTTCCAAGTGATGTTCCTTTAATACTGGAATAGTGATCTTGGAAGAGAGGTCCTGGGGGAACAGGCTGGCGAGGGATGGCCCCTGGACACTGCCAGTCCCTCTCCTGTGATCCAAGAGCAGCAGGTCTGGTCCCGGCTGCACACTCCACTTGGCAAAACAAAAGCCCTGCTATTATCTAACTGACTGCCCTTCTTAGGAGGCAGTTTAACAACCACTTATTTCTTACCAAGCATAGGCCTAGGGACCATCTCACCCTCGCCCGGGCTATATTTTACCCAACCTGCCTAAACTCTCCTTGACAGGAGCTCTGATGACCACAGCTGTATTTCTCTGTGTCCCTCGGGCCCTTCTACAGGGGTTGGCCAATCCCTGAGCTGCTTTCCTCTTGAACAGGCCTCAGTGGAAGAGGTTATTGCCTTTTATATAAACACCTTATTCTAATGAACGCTTTCATTCAACTTGTAGCCTTTACCTTCCCAGTATGAATAATCCCAATTCCTTTCCTCTGCCGTCCTGAACAACTTCCAGCTCTTCCAATCAGCCAGCACCCTCGGGATCCTGGGGCTTGACACACACAAGTCCCTTGGCACAATTCGTTCTTTTCTTTTCTCTTTGCTTGACTAACTCATCCTTCAGGTTTAAACTTAAAGGCCCCTTCCGCTGGGAAGGTTTTCCTATCTCTGCTGAGCTGGAGTGGGTGTTCCTGACTTGCCTGTCTCCTGCAAGAGAGGACATCATACTGTGCTGTCATTTGTATAAATGTCACATGTCTGGTTTGTGTCATGGAATATCTGCCTCAGAGCAGTGCTTGGCACTTAAATAATGCTAGTTGAGAGAGTGTTCAACTTGTTCAATTCCAAGGACCTAACCACCTTCTGATCTTAGGATGACATTTTAGTCCTCGATTTCAGTCTGGCCTTTGTTCCAAACCTTCACATCCTACCTGCTGCCCCTGTTTTCCCAGCCTCCAGGGTGGCTCCACCCACTGCCTGCTAGAGGGAAGTCTGTATCCAGAGCTTCAAAGGGCTTGGTCTGTATCAGCTGGAAGGACTTCAGCGCCTTCGTGAAATCTGGGTGAACCATTACACTATCCAGACGCGTCCCGCAAGTTTGTTTACCCTGGGATCTCCTCCAAGATATAAGCTTATGGCTTCAAACACTTTTTATGGTCTCCAGATTTGGACAGACTCAGATTTTCCCCCTTCATCTTCCAATCCTTCCCTAAGATTTTCCCCCTTCACTTGTCCATGCTTTATTACAAGTGTGTGTCCATGTGCGATTTTCCCAGCAGAAAACTGGCTTCATAGCCTACGCCTAGTGCTGTCTTGCACATGCCTAAGACTAGCTGCAAAGCACTAGATGGCTCACTTCCTAATGCTGCATAGCTATCAGTTCCTACCTACAGAGGCTTTTCTCCTCCTGCGGGGTGGGAGTGGGTGTTTTTTGGTTTAGATACAATGAAGATAAACTCATGGTTTCCTTAAGGAAAACGAAGTTGGAAAAAATTCAGGAGTTGAGGCTAAGAAAGATACAAGCTTAGTCACCTAGGTGCAGACTAGGACAGCATGAATCTTGGTGAAAAGTGCAAGGCACAAATGTGTTTGGCATGTGCTGAGCACCTACCGTGTGTGCAGTCTGTTCAGACACTGGGATGGGGCGTGTCATGTAAGGGGTGGGCAGTGGGAGGCATGCGTAGGCAGCAGAACCATTTGGTTGCACTCAGATCCCCTGCCTGGCACTACTGGTACTGACATGGCACTAGGACTTAGAAACCCATTTTTTAAAATTTCTTTTAAGTTCTAAAACCTCAAACACCTGGGCCCCAAAAGGACAAATGCCTTCTGTGTTCATCAAGACTGCCTGGAGATTCTGATATTTTTCTCTTGGCTGGATTCAGAAACCAAGGAAATGACACCCACACAATACCCCCCATATTAACTGTCTATCATCGTGTAACAAGTTACCCCAAAGTTACATCTGGAAACAAAATATATGTATTACACAACCCCCCTCCTCAGTGTCTGACGGCCAGGAATCCAGGTGCAGGTAGCCGGGGGCCTTGGGCTCAAGCGTGCTCCTGGGGCAGCCATCCCCACTGAGGGCTTGACTTGGTGGGGGCGGGTCGGACCCGAGAGAGCAAGAGTGCCCAGGGTGGAAGCCACAATCTTGCATAACCTAATCTCTGAGAAATGACATCCTCTTACTCCCGTCATAGTCGGTCACTAAATCCAGCCCACACACTCAGGGATGCGATTACTCAAGGGTGTGAATCTCAGGGGCGGGAATCCCTGGGGCCTTCTTAGAGGGCCCTCCTGCACCCCTCGTCTGGTTCCCCTGCAGGACGTGCTTATGAAAAGGCTCGGTGATGCTTTCCTCTTTTCTCTGGGTCACTGAGAGTGGGAATGGCTTTGAATTATGACAGGTTGGATGCACTGCTTGCAGCAGGACACAAGGACAGACAGTGCTGGCAGAGCCTCCTTCTGAAGAGGCCACACCAACATTCAAGTACTGGGAAGGAGGTCACTTCTGAATTGTTTGGCTAGAGGGGAGCCATTTTGCAAAATATGACTTGAAACCTGGCCTGGATCTTGATGCTGCGGAGGTGTCTGCCATCTAATAAAGACACCTGTAGTCCCCTGGAGGCGCAGGGCTGTATAGCTACTGTCTTGTAGAAGAGGACAGTGTCTGCCCCATCTCAGGGCTGAGCCTGGCCCATAAGGTCATAGAGGCCAAAGTAGTCTGGTTACCTCCCTCACCTTCCCTTTCTGACCCTTCCAACCGCTTCCAGGCTCTGTGATTCACTTACTCCCTCCCCAGCCCCAGGCCATCTTCGTCTTCTGTGCACGCTCTGCTGGCTGCTAGTCTTTCTTAGTCCTGGCCTCCATCTTAGCTGAAAAGCACTTACAGTACAGTTCTTCCCTGGGGACCTGCAGAGGTTCCTGGTGAAGGAGCTCAGGAAATATCACCCCAAAATATGACTCCTTGATATAAAGAGTGTGTATCAAAGGCCCTTAAAGATCAAGGGAACTTTTCCTCTTTCTGCATAAAAAACTATTGACTTCCCATCCCCTTCCTGTCATCTCAATATATTTCAGGAAAGAAGATCAAGAATGCAACCAGACCTGGCCCAAACCATTTTAAGATAATACCTGTCTCTCAAGTTAATTTAGTTTCTAAAGAGAATCATTCACAAATCAGTCTGTTCCACCCCATCCATTCATTCTTCCAAGTGTCTATTCATCCTCCCTAGTAGCCATTTATTGCCACTCAACAGAATTGCCCATACTCCTCATCCCCCCCCTCTAAAATTAGGGTATAAAAACTCATGGACCCCACTGGGAAATCAGGTAATCACTCTGTGATTCTCCCTGTGGACATAGTGAATAAATCTCTTTCTCTTATTAATCTGCCGTATTGTGAGTTGATCTTTCAGCGAACCTTCCGGGGCAAAGAGGAGGTTTCCCCTCACCCCTACACAGATTATGTCAATATTCACTATCTGAGCCCCAAAGTTGCATGGGTAAGCAACACAATGTTGACTGATGAAATTACTCACCACTTACAAAAGGTAACCATGTGCAAACACCCCTGTTCTAATTAAACCAGCCTTTTTCCTAGCCAGCCACCTCATCCTCCTCTTCAGCCATCCTCTGCTGATTTTCCAGTGTTGTAAATAGGCGAAATGTAATGCAAACTGAATGCACTTTTATGCAGTGGGCAACAAAGTTGGAGAAGTATGCAATCATGTGTAAACCCATTACAAAGAAGTGTGAACTAAAGTAAAATCTTAAGGCTCCCCACAACCGGCTGAATGAATGTACCCCCTCTTGGCCAAGGGGATATCCTAAAACCAAATTGCCTACCACGAAGAGGGAGGTCAGACATGCCTCATCATGCTCCCTCACCTTCTTGGAGATATCCTTTGTAACGAATTAACAGGCCTGAGAGTATGCAAGACAAACCTGCAGGTCCTCAATTTACACAACAAATATATGTTCAGGTGGCTTGTCTCTGATGAACAGAGCTCCTTACATTAAAACATTCCAAGCCTTTAGACAAACTTCATGTCTTTAACAAATTACAAGTCAAAGAATCTTTAAACCAACCTATAACCTGTAAGTGCCCCCCCCCACTTTGAGATGGCCCACCTTTTCAGGCCAAACCAATGTATGCCTCCCACGTATTGATTTATGACTTTACCTGTAACTCCTGTCTCCCTGAAATGTACAAAACAAAACTGTAACCCAGCCACACTGAGTCCACTTGCTCAAGGCTCCTTGGGTGTGGCTCCGGGTCATGGTCCTCACATTTGGCTCAGAGTAAATTTCTTTAAAATTATTTTACAGAGGCCAGGTGAGGTGGCTCACTCCTGTAATCCTAGCATTCTGGGAGGCCGAGGCGGGCAGATCGCTCAAGGTCAGGAGTTCGAAACCAGCCTGAGCAAGAGTGAGACCCTGTCTCTACTAAAAATAAAAAGAAATTAATTGGCCAACTAAAAACATATAGAAAAAATTAGCCGGGCATGGTGGTGCATGCTTGTAGTCCCAGCTACTCAGGAGGCTGAGGCAGAAGTATCACTTGAGCCCACGAGTTTGAGGTTGCTATGAGCTAGGCTGATGCCATGGCACTCACTCTAGCCCAGGCAACAGAGTGAGACTCTGTCTCAAAAAAAAAAAAAAAATTATTTTACAGAATTTAGCTTCTTTTCTGTTGACAGAAGGATCTGACAGAGCAGTTAACAGAGAAGAGAAAATTGACAAGGACATAACACAAAAGGCTCTTCAAAAGAAGGTGATTTGAATATCAAAAGTTGAAGAGAGGCCCTTAGGAAACTGATGAAACTTTTTTTTTTCTTAGTAAAAAGAAGTTGTAGATGAAACTGATGAAACTCTTGAATATTTTTGCAAAAATATTCCTCTTTATCTTCCTGTCTTTGAATGTAAAAGGAAAACATGTGCTATCTTATAATTTATCAAACAGCTAATGCCAAAAAAATTGACTCATTCTTTTTTTAGTCTTAAGAATTAGTATACAATCACACATTTAACATCTATGAAATAGATAAAATGTATTTTTATGATTTTTAGTTTTGTTTGAAGATAAAGTTCCAGTCAAATTCCTTTTTCCCTCACTATTTACTATGGCATTTTAGATAAGGTTGGGGGTGAGAGATGAGGCTGAAGGCAGGACTAAGGGAGGAGAAAGAATATTTTAAGCAGAAGCAACAGCTAACAGGATATGGAATGGAACTTGTCCAGCTGTCTCAGGTGTTGGCCGAAGCTTCAAAGCTGAAGTCAGTGGGTGATAGGCACCCCTAAAATCTAAAGAGAGGTGCAAAAGGAATCCCTTCGGATTTGCTAACAAGAGTTCTTTGAAGGGAATTTCTAAGAAGAGCAAGCTTTGCTTTTTCCTTCCTTCCCCATGGGGAAGGGGATCCCTTCACCCAAAGCAAAAGAAGGGGTCCAAGAGAACCTCAGGTTTGGGGGAGTTCTTGCAAGAAAGGGCGACCAACTAGCCTCTCACTTTGTAGATGGAAGCTTGTTGAGTCAAACATTTCAGCCTTCATCGAGCCAATACCAGGGTGGAGAATGCCGAGGGTCTTGGGAGAGCTTGCCATGTGTTGCCTGGACTCTGAGGGCATGGCCACTTGGCCTGGCTCTCAGGAGCTCTGAAAGCAGGAGGCCAGCTGGGGCCGGGGCAGGGTAAGGAGAGAGAGGGCAGCTGGGTGGAAGGATGACCTTCTGCCATATAAAAGTGTCAAAAGTCAGCTGATGCAGTGGCTCACACCTATAATCTTAGCACATTGGGAAGCTGAGGTGAGAGGATTGCTTGAGGCCAGGAGTTCCAGATCAGCCTGGACAACATAGAGAGACTCTGTCTCTACAAAAAAATTAAAAATTAGCTGGGCATGGTGGTGCACACCTGTAGTCCCAGATACTCAGGAGACCGAGGCAGAAGGATCGCTTGAGCCCAGGAATTCGAGGTTGCCGTGAGCTATGATGATGTCACTGCACTCTAGCCTGGGGAAACAGTGAGACCCTGGCTCAGAAAAAAAGTGTCAAAAGGCAAAATTACAACACATTTACTTTGAAGATCTAATTGCTCTTCATTAGCAGTTCTAGAAGTGTGCAGTTTCTCATTCTATAAAAATACAATGAGTGCTCTGAAGAGTGGAGTTTGGCTTTACAGGGAGAAAAGGACTGAAGAAAGCAGAAACAGGGAGCAAAAGGCCAATTGGTTAGCATCGGGTCACTTCAGGTTATTATTTCTTTCCTCATAAAGGTTAAAGCAGAGAGGACTCTTAATCATGCTGGCTAAAACCTGGCGTTTTTAGGGATTTGTCTATTATCTCTCTCTCTCTCCTGGTTTCTCAAAAGGTCAGCTAAACACCAATATTTGGTGATAAGGCCAAGGGTGAGTGGGTTCCCATGGGCCAAGCGACAGCCAGAGGTATCAAAGAGAGCTACCTGCTGGGGTATGTGGTCCCAGCAGAGAGGGACCCAGAGATAGCTGGAGAGTGCACGGCCCATGGCGCAGTGCGGGAGTCCCTGTGGTAGGAGTAGGAGAGGGTATCTTCAAAGTCCCATCAATATGCCCTGAAAAGAGTGGACATAGCATGCAGAGGACACCAGACACTCAGGCAAAGCCACAAACTGCACGTGGTGGCTTCTGCCCCTTTCCTCTCATTCCTCCTCATCTGCCCAGCCCTGGAAGACCCCGAAGAAGGCTGGGAGGGGAGGGAGGAGAAGTGGGAGAGGGGCCGTGAGGAGGTAAAAGAGAAAAATGAAAGAACATACCACAACCTCTTCTCCACTCAGGGTCAGACTGAGCTGGATAGATTGGATGTGAGATTCAAGTTTGGGTTTAGATTGGACCTTTTAATATCCCAAAATGGGACTGTTCTGATATCTGAAAGTGATCAAAATCTTGGCATCTATCCACCTGGAGAAATCACCAAAGAGCAAGAAAGGAGAACCAGACAGAGTCCATTTAAATACAAGGATAAGAGAAAAAAATAAATTGCATCCTATCAAATTCAGCTTGCTCAATAACCTGGTGACTTGTATTTGAGAAAAAGTAATATTCCCATTTGCAACAGAGTTTTTCCATTTCACATGCCCACTTACTTTTGGACTTTCATGCCCAAGACAGGGCTCCTGCCCTCAAGCAATACCCAGTCTAGTGGGAAAACTGGGAAGGGAGGGAATGACTGTCATACGGTGTCATATCGGGAAAGCACAGAGCTCTGTATCAACATATAGGAGGGCTACTAACCCAAATGTGGGACCAGGAAGGCTTCCAAGGGGGTGACAGCTTAGCTACATTTTTAAGGAGGTTAAAGAGCTGACAAGACAAAGGGCAGAAGTGGAAAGGTAAGATCATTGTAGAAGGAATGGTCAGGCAGGAGAAAAGGGAAGGGATGGGGAGTTTTGCTGATTGACTTTTAGATGGGCTGATCATGCAAATAGATATGGCCTGGAGGTCAGAAGCCCTGTCCTTGTGCTACAGACCCTAATTTGACTCCATCACCCACAGGCAGTATTTGCAGCCCTGGGGGTTGATCAGATCTCTCAGCACAAATATGTATAGAAAAAAAGAGGTTTTGGATACAAATTGCTCAGATCAGGATGCATTTAAGAATGAATGCCTGCTCCCAAGGCCTCAACACCTAGGACCCTGGGGCAGATAAGTTCACAAAGAATGCAGCCAGGCAAAGGAAGCCCCCAAAGGATGCATGTTTAAGGGATTTGGCCCCTTTATCAGGGATGAGCCCTAGCCCTGGTGCACTGGGTTTAACAGAGACCCTCTGGCCTGCAGTAGGCATATCTGAGATCCAGCAGATTGAGTGGCCACCCATTCCCTGTCCTCATAAGCCCAGCTGCAAGTCTCAGCTCCATCTTATCTTTTTTGTAGAGACAAAGTGAACTCTAGAAAAAGCATTTCAAGATAAGGAAATAAAGAGGGGTTTGTTCCGGTGCCGGGAGCACAGCTATGGAAACCACATCTGTAGAACAGGTGCTTTCCCAGCTCCACCAGACACCCAAGGAGAGACGAACCCCAAAGCAGGGCCCAAGAGGAAGAAAGCACCAATGCCAAGCCTTTTGGCTCCAGAAAGGTCCTTGACTGTGAACCTACTATGTGCCGACAAGTTTCTTCCTGAGAGTTGAAGAACCAGCAGTGCCCCTAGAGGCCAAGAAGAATCCCCAATGTTTGAGGAGTGATGGAGGAGGAAAAATGGGGCAGAACAGCTGGAAAGGTGGGAGAAAGAGTAGGAGAAAATGTCCCTACAGAAGCTCAGGAAGAGGATTTAGAAAGTTGATTAAGAGAAAAACAAAAAACATGCCCATTGGATTTGCTGGGGGATGGTCACTGGTCACTTTGGCAAAACCAGTTCCAGGGCAGCTTGGATTCAGGAGCCGACTGCAGTGAGCTCAGGCGTGAATGGGATGTCAGTAGCTGCAAGTGATGAGGAGAGACTGCCCTTTCCAGAAGGCTGACTGTGAAGAAAAGGAGATTGTGTAATAGAAGTAAAGGCCTGAAAAAGGGCAAAGCATTTTACAAGTTGTCCTTTAAAACCTACATTTCTGCCCGAGGCCAGTAATCAGACAGGCAGAGGAGTGTTCTTTGTCCTCTAGTATCTTAAATCACAGGAGAAGGCTCAACAGAATTATCCGGATAGAGGTCAAGAGATCATCTTCATTGGAGAGGCTATAAACAACAATAGCCTGAAGTTGAAAACCCCCTTTAAAAACCCTGTATTTCTGCTTAAAGGGGGAAAAATGGTTCTTTAAGAGGAGAGTCTGCCATCCTCTTCTTTTGCTAGCAAATTAATAAACTTCTCTCTCCTCTTCCTCAAACCACTTGTCCTCATTCTTTGTTCAGCCTCAGGGACAAATACCGAACTTTTGGTAACAATTGTGTATAACAAAAGAAGTACCTATAGGGATATGATGCCATGAGAGAGAGGATTTCTCTTTTTGTAAGTTGGGAGATAATAGAACAGGTTTGAATGATGATGGGGAAGAAGGAGGGAAAGGCTGAGGAGGTGAACAAATGGACTCACAAAGCAGGAAGTGAGGGATCTAGAGGAGCAGGAGTATTGCACAGGTGTAAGAATCAGCCTGGGATAAGGGCAGGAGCAGCTTCACTAAGCTGGGGAAAGAGCAAAGAGCTGAGGAAACTGGGAGGGTGTAGACAAGTGATCAGTAGAGGGCCAGAAACGTTAAGAGTTCTTGCCTTCCTGGTGGGTGATGAGGATAGCAAATGACATACCAACAAAAGCATCTTATAGTTTCAAAGTATTTGTATAAATATTTCATTTAATCTTCACAATAAGCCAAGCAGGTCTTCCGGTTCCAAATCCAGGTCACCTCCAGGTTCTCCACCTCTCTCAGCTGCCCTGATCTGGTGCCTTCTCCGCACATAGCTCCACACAACTAGAACTCCCTCAAGCTAATCTTTCCCTCACATTGGCCCAAGCCAACTCGTAAGTTCCTCTTACAGCTTGCTGTGGTTTCAATGTTTGTATTCCCTCCAAAATTCATGTTGAAACTTAATCCCCAACTGCAACCACGTTAAGAGGTGGGGAACATTTAGTCCCTGACATTTATCAGGGACTGCCCTGATACATGAGAATAGTGCCTTATAAGAGGGCTGGAGGGAACTAGCTAGGACCTTTTTTCCCTTCCACTCCTTAGCCATGTGAGGACATGGCATTTGTCCCCTCCAAAAGACACAGCAATAAGGTGATGTCTTGGAAGCCCAGACTGGGCCCTCACCAGACACTGAACCTGCTAGTGCCTTGATCTTGGACTTCCAACCCCCAAAAGTGTGAGAAATACATTTCTGTTCTTTATAAGTTACATAATACCCAGTCTCAGGTATTCTGTTCTCTCAGCATGAACAGACTAAGACACAGAGGCCGTCCAAATAACAACTGGTTCTTTTCCATCTTATCTCATGCCTCAAACTTCCCTGCCGTCCAGCAGCAACCAGCTTCTGCATGGCTGGCCAGTGTTCAGGTTATCAATCCTTTCCTGGCCTGTTGCAAAAAAGGATGATAACTAAATCCAGATCTACATTAGGTGCATGGTACCACCTCTCAGCTATAGCCAGGGATTATTCTCTGACTTAATGGAGGTTCAACTTGTGATGGCATGTATTGAGAACACTTGGCCAGTCATCCTCTTACATTTATTATGCCCACCCAATACCCACAGGAATTGGGGCAGTGGCCATGCACCATCAGGCTCTCTGATTTCCTGCTACAATTGGCGCCATAGCTTTTCATTCTCAGCACCATTACAACACATCTCTTAGACATCCCTTGGTTATCAGTTCATGATGTGAAAGAAGTGGGAAGGGCAGGGTTAGAGTTGCAAATAGAGTGTGAAATGCAGAAAACTGCATTAGATCAAGGAAGCAAACCTGTGACTATCAAGTCAGGTGACATTCTTCTGCTTTTGTTCAAGTAATTGTGATAAGGGAAACCCCCATCTATTACTTGGCACATCAGGCACCTGAGATCCCCACCCCTCACGGAAGACCCACATCAGCATAATACTAACCTGTCACCTGGTCCATCAACTAGTCTACTGCCTGGCATCAGCATACACTAAATCTATTGCCTGGTACATCAACATAATATTAACCTGTTAACTGACACATCGACTAGCCTACCCTGATACCCCACCCCTCAGACCACCCCAACTTAATAATAGTGGGAAAAATCTAGTAGATGGGGCTCAGAATTTGGTGGTGAGGACCCTGTGAGCCCTCCAGCGAATAAACTTTGATTCTCTGACTCTCCGTGTGCCGCTCGGTTTGTCCTCGGGACCACCTGCTGTAACAGTCTTAAAGGCTACACTGAAAGAGGAACTTTGAAGATGCTTTGAGCAGTAATAGCATCATTTGAATAAAAAGATTCAAGACCAGTGTTTATTTGGGTCATACATTCTGAGGTGTGTATTAAAAGCTTTGTTATTTTGGGTGATAATTTATGCAGTCTTTCAAGCAGTACTCTGTTAAAATGAAGCTCTGCTAGCTGAGCTAGAAAGATATTTTTTAAAAATGTGGATCCAGGATCCAACTTTGTGCTAAGTATCTTTAAACTTTCCAGTCCAGTGGAAGATTGAAGCTTTTTGACATTGTGAATCAACAATGTGGTTAAAGGTCATAGGTTTAAAACATCCAGCACAGTTTAGGTTTGACTGGTGAGTTCAAGAGGCAGATCTTTTTGACCCCAGAATGAAGGTGAAACTGCAAAAACTGCAGCTGTCGGAAGCAAAATCACTTTGTTTTGAAGGCAGCTGTTTTCCTGGGTGCTACACTTAAATTTAAACCAAACAGACTTGTCATGCACGGAGCAACCAATGGAATAAAAGCCTGGATACCATTTCTGCTCATGGAAACCATGGGGACAATGAGTCCAGGAAGCTGTCCTGGACTCTCTGATTACCTCGGTCCTTTCTCTCACTTTCCACTCATCTCCGGGCCAGCCCAGCAGATTTTGCCTTGTCCCAGGCGCCAGGTTAAGTGTACTGGGCACAGAATTTGGCTTCCCCAGGCTTGATCCTCGTGTTGGTACACCCCAGACATGAGGGATACACCCCCTCTGGCTTTCTGGCTCTTGATTGTTTCAGAAACCACCTCTCAGCACCTCTGCCAACAAGGCCAAGCCTCTCTGGAGAGGAACCAATAACTGTAATAATTGTCTACACCTCCTGCGCTGGCCACAGGGCCATAAGCAACAGGTGGGCTGTGGCAGGTGCGAACAATATGACTTTTTTTTTTTTTTTGAGACAGAGCCTGTTGCCCGGGCTAGAGTGCTGTAGCATCATCATAGCTCACAGCAAACTCAGACTCCTGGCTCAAGGGATCCTCCTCCTCAGCTTCATGAGTTGCTGGGACTACAGGCATGCGTCACCATGCCTGGCTAATTTTTTCTATTTTTTTTTAGTTGCCCAGCTAATTCTTTCAATTTTTAGTAGACACGGGGGGCTCACTCTTGCTGAGGCTGGTCTCAAACTCCTGACCTCAAGCAATCCTCCCGCCTCGAACTCCCTGAGTGCTAGGATTACAGGCATGAGCCACCGCACCCAGCCACCACCATACCTTTCTCCAAAAAATGTTGAGATTCAAATTTGCTCTTTTTTTTTTTTTCCAGAAGATGTCTCCCCAAAGAAGCCCCTCTGAATGCCATGGTGTGCTGGAGATGTGCCTTTGTATCATGGCTTTTGCAGTAAAAACTAGCATGGGCTTATTTTACATTTCCTAAGTTCCCAGCTGTAAGAGTCATCGCAAGTGTATCTGAGGCTCTCTGCTCACTGGAACCCTACCCAGCTCCAGAGGGCAGAACCGGTCCTGTCAGTCCCCATCTGGTTGGTGTCAACAGCACTTTCCTCACATGAAAATGACACATGAACATAGGTTTCAGGTTTTTTCCCTCTTAATTTTGGAAGAGAAGAAAAACACGTAGGGTAAGGACACAGTTATGTTGTCAGAGTGATTATTTGGCTTCTGGCTAACTCTTGGTCTCATGGGAGGCAGAGAGAGAAGTTTTGGTAAAAATTAGCTCAGAGTTTTTCCTTTCTGTAAACACAACCTGAAAAAATGTAAACCTGAGGCTCTGAGTAGACAGAGCCCTTGACTGTCCCAAATGCAGGCCTTCATGCTATCAAAGAAAGTTTATTTAGAGACATTGCCACTTGCGTTTCCTGTGAATGAATTGGGGGGAAAGTGAATGAAGAAGACCTGAGTGGAACGGGGCTTTCTTCATTCATACAGGCCACTGGAAACCAGTGCCCTTTACAGAAAGCTGTTGAGGCACTGTTTGGGAGATTGCTCTGGGGGCTGGAAGAACCCCTACACAACAAGGCCCTGCATGTACCTTGGGTCGAAGTACAGTTTCAAATACGGTTCAGCCCTGAGGCAGGTGTTGAGACTGGCCTGACATGTCAGAGGAAGTTCTTGGACAGCAAGATTTTCTTCTCCAAAATTATGATGCTAATAATCCAAAGTACACAGCCACAGTAGCTCAGGCAGCCCTACCTTGACAACCCAGAGCTAGTAGAACATTGTTTTTGTTTATATCTTTAATAATCAAGGCTCTTCATTAAGGTGTTATATTCTATGGTTATTTCCTCTACAGAATATAGACTGAGTGATGCACACACTTTCTCACTAATAACATGGTCCAAGATAATATTTAAAGGAGTAAAACTCATTAAGTTGTTTGGACTCAAAGATCTACTACATTTATATCTAACCCATGTAATATCATTATTTTTCTCTCCCTAAATCAGCACACATTCATTAAGCACCTTCAAGGAGGGCAGCGCCTTTCAGGCTAGTCGGAAAGCCTTAGATGCTGTCCTTGCTCTCTGGAAACTTCGCTAAGGAGCCCCCAACAGTGTGAAATGTTCCTTAACAATTCAAGGCAGGTGGCATAAGTGCCAAATGAGGAAGGATGGAAAGACCTGGAGAAATTTAATTTAGAGAAAATGAAGGGCACGAGAGACACCAGGCTTCCTATTTCCACAGAGATATTGAATCTGTCTCCAGGTGGAGGAACTTGAGAGTTACAGGAAGAAGGATTTCGGTTCATCATCACAAAGAACTTCTAAACTGGTAAAGCCAGCCTAGTGAGGCTGCTAGGTGCACGCAAACAGAGACTGAATAACCACCTGGTAGGGAAGCTGAGAAAGGATTTTGTAAATGGAGAAAACTAGATAACCTCTAAGACTGGCTTGAACCTATGCATTAGTGACGGAGCCTAACTCTATCTGGCCCTGCTGGAGAAGCCGGGAGCTGTGCTGGGCCTTAAAGGGTGAGTGGCCTCTTGATGCGTAGACCCTCCCCTCTTATATGCTCCTACCACCTGCCTCCTGGGAGAGTCCAACTCACAGCAAAGCCGTCATTTTGGTAGCAGATGCCAGGATGCTTCACTAAGGACCCAAGATGGCTGCATTCATGGTATACCTAAGGTTTGTGTATTTTACTAAATGTACATTTTACCTTTAACGAATCTAGATAATGACATGCAGCATGGAAAGCACTGATGTCTGCAATTTATTTTAAAATGTATTAAAATATGATGGATTGATGGTGGATGAGAGCTATGTGAAAAAATATGTAGCAAAATGCTAACTATAGAATCTAGGTGGTTGGGATATGAGAATATTCACTGTACAAGTTTCAGCTACTTTGTACGTTTGAAATGTTTTATGATAATATGTTGGGGGAAAATCCATGTAGCTCTGCCTGTTGAAGAGTGAATGGCTTTCAGCTTTCACAGACTTTGAATATCACAGAACATAACAACATGGGCTTATTGCATTCTCACTGCTCACTAAGCACATCATATATACTAACTTGTGCTCACAACCACCTGTGGTGTAAGTACCAGCATCTTCACTTTGTAGATGGGAAAACCCAGGCACAGAGCATAAAACATTTATCCAGAGTCGCACAGCTGGTAAAGGTCCGAGTCAGGATCGAACCCAGGTCTGACTGACTCTGAACCCGAGGCTGTGACTCCTGCACCACACTTAGGCCCCAGACGTGGATGCCACGACCCGGCACAGTGCCTTGGCTGGAGGAAAGCACTGATGTTTGGGGGGTGGTGGGAGGGGTGACTCCATGCAAACCCTTCCCTCCCCTCTCATGGGTTTACATAGGTTTGATTCTTTAATTATTCCTTGTTGTTAATGGACACCCAGACTGCCACCTGGGAGTTTTATTCTGGTTTCATCTCTTTTTTTTCATTTTAAACAAGTGTATTTAAACAAGGCACTTGACTTGAAAGCTACCTAGGATTTCTTTTAATCTGTCCCTAGTGGAAGTCAGATTGCCCTGCATGTAATGGCTCTGTACAAAAAAGTTACAAGATTGCCCTTGCTTTTACAATGATAAATGAAAAAGATTAAAATTTTCCAATCAAACAAGGTACGCAAGGATTTTTTTTACATTGTTTCATTGTTAAACAGTGAGAGCAAAATAACTTCTGGGACTATAAATTGCTGAATGAGCATGCCACAATGGAAAGAAAAAGGGCATTTTTAGTAATTTCTCCCATGCCAACTTCATCTGATGTTGATCAAAACATACCATTGGCCATTTAGCTTTTTTAAAATGTGGTATGTTTATGCCCATACACCAGTCACTTTATGTACAGTCGTACGTCACTTGATGGGGACATGTCTGGTGATTTTGTCATTGTGTGAGCATCACAGTGTATTCTTACACAAACCTAAGTGATATAGCCTACTACACACCTAGGCTATACGGTACAGCCTATTCTTGTAGGCTACAAACCTGTGCAACGTGTGAATGTATCAAATACTGTAGGCAATTGTAACACAATGCTACAATCCTGTATCTAAACATACCTAAATACAGAAAAGATACATAAAAATAGGTATTATATTCTTACAGAACCACCGTCTATACGTGCTCTGTTGACTGAAATGTCACTATTTGGCACATGACTGAACAATTAAGGATGGGGGATGGGGAAAATGAAAGACCAGAGACCGCATATTGTAGTGGTCAGGATATGGTGAAACCATACTGTGGTTTTCTAATTGAGAATGTAGTCTTGGTCTGTAGGAACAGTGGTCTGAAGAAGCAATGGGTTTTCTTTTAAGTAGACGCCTCCTGTCTGTTGCTGGAACACATGGCTTGTATCCTCAGCCTCTGTTTGCACCTGTGCAGGTGCGTGTGTCTCATTGATTGGCTGCCTGTCCAATCGGAATCCAATCAGTCTCGTTGACAAGCCTTGTCATCCACAGTAGGCTTTCATTAGCTTACTGAGTGGTGTATGGCTGTTAGTCTTAAACGGCACCCCAGAACCATCCTGCAGAGAGCAGGAGTCTCCTCAACTGCTGCAGCTTCACAAATGAGGTACCAGATCCCCACTGAATGAGTGGTTACTTATTTGCTTGCTTGTTTGTTTTTTAAGAGATAGGTTCTCTGTTGCCCAGGTTCAAATGCAGTGGCGTCATCATAGCTCACTGCAAACTCCAAGGCCTGGGCTCAAGCCATCCTCCTGCTTCTGCCTCCTGAGTAGCTGGGACTACAGGCGTGCACCACCATGCCCGGCTAATTTTTCTATTTTTTATAGAGTCAGGGTCTCTCTAAGTTGCCCAGGCTGGTCTCAAACACCTGGCCTCCAGCAATGCTCCCAAATGAGTTTTAGCTCATATTGTCCCTGTGGAGGTGCTTTCAATCATTTGTTGAATTTGTGAACAACACTCTCTCCATCGGGATCCTGAGGTAGTTTTCAGCTCCCTCAAAGTTTGCAAAAAGAAAAAAACAATTGAAAATAAAATACTCTAACCTCTTCTGTTTAACTTCAAAGTCCTTGAATGCCTCTTGACTGAGGAGTGGAATCTTTCGCAATGCCTCTGGGGAACTGGGCAATTAGGCCTGAGTGCTTTTCTCAGACAGCCTGAGAATCCTGGCCCTGCCCTGCCCTGCCCGTGGCCTGATCACCAGGATCATCAAGGTCCAAAAGCCCCGCACAGGCTGCTGGGGTTGCACAACACCCCTCTGCCAGTCCAGGGAAGGCCGTCTCTTTGGCCCTCAGATTCAGCCTGTCTGGGGCCTCTGTTGTTCATTTCCACTACATCTACCTGTTAAGAGGAAAGAGGAGGCTGCTTCCCAAAACTAGAGAGAAGGAATTAACACCCAGCTGGAGGCTTCCCCACTCACACCCAACAGCTCTCTGAACCCATCGCTGCCCTGGAATAGAAAACAGGGGAAAAAGAATTTTAAAAACCAGAACCAGGGTGTAGGGAAGAAACTCCTCAAAGCTGTGCCTCTGGCCTCTCAGATAAGTGGGAGGTCAGGCTGGTTTCAAATGCCCGGCCGGGACTCTAAGCCCAGGGGTCTAACCAGGATCACTGTTCTAATTTCACTATGGAGGTATTTAGACTTTACCAGACCACACAATTCCAGGACAATGGTGGCTAAGAGGTTGTACACCAAGGGCTGACTGAGCAGCCTCGCTCACGCTGGACAGAGAGTGTCCGTCAGCATCTTCTGCCACTTTGCCAGGTGCTGGGCCTGGCCCTTAGGGCCTTCAAAGCTAAAGTCCTGTGGGGTCAGACGTTAAAGTTTTAAAACGTCGGAAGGAATCTTAGCGAGATTTTGTCTAACCCTCTTTCTCTTTTAATTGTGATAATTATACATGACATAAAATTTATCATTTTAACCATTTTTAAGTGTACAATTCAGTGACATTAAGAACATCCACAATGTTGTACAACCATCACCACTACACATTTCTAGAACATATTCACCATCTCAACCTGAAACTCTGTACCCATTAAACAATATACCCCTCTCTTTTTAGCAATGAAGAAATCAAAAAGGAAAGGGCTGGCCCAATTCATGCAGCTCGAACAGGGTCTGAGATCTTGGAATCAAGAGCTGTGTCTCTTATACATTCTGATTTCTTAGAATAAGGATTTTCAAATACACACTCACACCACACTCACACTCACTAAGTACTCAATTGCTTGTAATGGGAGTCACACCTTCAGGAGGATGTTGGCAAACAGTGTGTCCAGAAACAGACAGGATGGCTAGAGATCTGGGAGCCTTGTCTCTTAAAAATGGAGAGAATTGATGATGGGGGCTCAGAGCAGTTAGGGTGTCTTTAAGGGTTTTAAGGTATGATGCAGAAAAGAGATTCAGCTCACCTGACCTCAAAGGGCAGGACAAGGATGGAGGGCGTGAGTGGCAGCAAGATCACTTCCATTGGACAGAGATGTTGCAGAATTTTTGATTAGTCAGCTAAAGCAGCAGGTGCTGAGCTCCAGGCTGCTGGGGGTGTGGTACAGAGAGAGCTTGACTGACCATTTGTGCTGGTGTGATGTGGGGGGGATGGACGCAGCTGAGAAAGTACCCCTTCTAATGCTGAGACCCCTCATGAAGGAGCAGGGAGATGAAGTCGGGGGCCATGAGCCCACCTACCCCACCGTGCACAGCTCACACACTCCTGAATGGAGTAGGCTGGAGTCCTGAGACAAAGGGCGTTTGAAGCATTTGATGGGAGGGTGCTCCCGGTTTCAGCTGGTGACGCACTGGGGACAGTACATAGAATGGTTGGACTTTGTACTCTCCAAACTACAGGCCATAAAATCAATTTAGTGGTTTCACCCAGGAATTTTTTAAAAAATGAAATAAAATTGAACAGAATATATCATAGGTGCAATGAGTGCAATGGTTCACGCCTGTAATTCCAGCACATCGGGATGCTGAGGCAGAAGGATCACTTGAGGCCAGGAGTTCAAGACCAGCCTGGGCAATATAGTGAGACTCCATCTCTATAGAAAATAGAAAAATTAGCCAGGCATGGTGCTGATAGTCCCAGTTACTCGGGAGGCTGGGGCAAGAGAATCCCGTGAGCCCAGGAGTTTTGCAGTGAACTTTTTTGACAGTACTGCACTCTAGCCTGGGTGACAGACTGAGACCATGTCTCCAAAAAAAAAAAAAAAAAATCATAGGACAACACACAGGCTAAGGGTAAATGAGTGGTTATATTTTATATATGTGTATGTACAAGGTCAATGTAAAATGTATGTTTTACTACGGGCTTAATTTTTTTTTTTAATTTAAAAGTTGAAAAGCCAGCAGAGGTGGTCTTGTTACCTTCCAGGTAGCAGCCCTCAGAGAAAGTAGACGGGAAATGAAAAGCCACCGCCAGGTGGGACTGCCCCGTCCACTGGCTTTCTTGGTCCAGTATACTATGAAGCTCATGTCTGTGACACAGCAGCCGGGTCTGAAGGAAATTAGAGATATTTTACCCCCAAATGTATTTCTTAGACGTATTTTGGGATGGCTGCCATGGATTGCACAGATAGAAGTAACCCAGCAAAGCTGTCTTTTGTAGGGGGAAATTTCCATCTGTAGAGACTCTCATGTGAGGTAACCAGGTCTTTCCTTCCCTGAGCTAGGGAAGATTAACTGGGAATCTGACACCTTTAACACCTTGAAAAGAAACATTTCCCATCTACTCTCTTTGAGGGCTGGAAGGTTTCACTTCCAGAACCAGAGCACCTTTGGCCAGGCCTCTTCCTTTCTTCCTCCCCAACCCTGTTTTGCTGCTCCCAGCTCCTAAAAACCTCTGTACCTCACTGAGGGTTCCTTTATTCTGAGGGTTCCCATGTGAAATAAATTGGTATCTTTTTCCTCCTATTAATCACTGTGCCTCATCTCATGTCAGTGATCTCTCAGTGAACCTGAGTGGGGGGCAAGAGCCTTGCTCCCTGCAGGCCCGTGGGGCACCCAAGTGCACTGACTTGGCTGGCAGCACAGCCAAAGACCTCTGCACACCCGAAGAGCAGACAGAATGGCATGTGTAATTTCTTGCTGGTCTTCCCTTCGTGATGAGGGATTGAAGTGAAAATGAATCTTGGTCCTTAGAGAGGAACCCTGGAGACAGAAAGCTAAGTGTATATGTAAACACTGCCCCCTATTCACACAGGAGCACCCAGATACCCACAAGTACCATTGTCCTTGTTGGGCTGCTCATTCTAGCAGTGGTTCTAGTGGGAATATCAATTATAGGATCTTGTCCATCCCCCTGGCTTCCATGAATGGTCCATGGGGAGGCAATGACGCAAGCTGGGCCAATCAAGGTCTCTCCCTAGAATTTAACATGTATTAAAGAAATGGGCAAGAACTCAGGCTTTTCTTTGTCAACTGAAGAAATGATGAGGTTCATAAATTTGGAAAGGAGAGCTTTATTCTCATAAAGGGTTTCATCCTGCAGGGTGGCCACTCTGATAGGATGGGAAGCAGAGCCTCAGGTGAGCGTGTACTTCGAGGGAGGAACAACGGGAACAGGAATTTATGTTGAGTGGAGTGGCCAAATATACATATTTAACAGGCTATAGGAGGAGTCATGAATATTTACGAAAGAAACACATGCGTGTGCAATTGAGCTTCACGCCTTCTCATGGGATCCATGTTCAGAAAATGGCAGCCTTAACCTGATCTGAGGGTGGAGTTTTTGGCCTCCTCACATCACAAGGTGAAGCAGTGGATAGAAAGATCCTTACTCTAGGCATCCTCTGGAGACCAGTAAGAACCACTGCATGGTTGGTGGTCTCTCATCAGGAAAGAATGCTGGTCAGTTGTAGTGTCTAAACTGCAAAAAGGGAGGAGAGAAAGAATCACAAGATTGGTTTCTGTTTAGACCTCAGGAGAGAAAGCTGTTAGGGAGGAAGGGAAGGGTTATAATGAGACATGTCTGACCTTCCATCCCCAAATCTCTGGGAACTCGGTTTTATGTTTACTCTGGGGTAACTTTGTCCAAGAGGGGGTCAATTCAGCCAGCAGCGGGGGAAGCTTAGGATTTTATTTTAGTTCACACCTATGGGGTTGCTAATTCTGGAAGCCATAAATTGGAGCTGTCTTTGACCCCATTTTCCTCTAGCTGAGTGGAGGAAGACTACTGGCAGAGTGAGAGAATAAGAAGTCTGATCCCTAGTTATATGAATGAATAATGGGGATGGTGTGGGTTTTGGGTTTTGCTTGTTTGTCCTTTGCTTAAGCTAGTATGAGTTGGTTTTGGAAATTTATGCCTGAGAGAATTCTTTCAGCATGGGGATATTAGAATGAGCATAGGCTTTAGAGTGAAAAATCTGTGTTCGAATCCTACAGCCAATTCTTATTAACTGTGTTCAAGATATCTAACTTGTCCATACCTCAATCTCTTCATCTGTACTGTGGGAATGCTAATGCCTATTCCTCTGGGTATTTGTGAGGCATAAATGAGTTAATTGTGTGAAAGTGCTTCCTATAATCATAAAATGTTTTCTAAATTTTAATGGTAGTTGCTAATCCAAGCACCTTTCTCTTATGCATCCTGACAGTAAATCTACTCTATCTAAGGGAACTACTGTTCTGACTTCTATCATCATAAATTGTTCCATAAACATGGACTTGAATCCCAGTGCTGCTATTTACAGTATAACTGTAAACAAATTACCTAATTTCTCTGAGCTAAAGTTTTATCGTTAGTAAAATGGAGTTTAACAACAACAACAAAAAAAAAACCAAAACAAAGTGTTACAGCTCCTTTAGAATTTCTCTAGCAGATTTTCCAGTCTTCATGGGAAAAAAGAAAAACTTGGACAGCCATTGCAAAGTATGATAGAGTAACATAAGCTTTCTAATAAAGATCCCTAAAATGTGGCAGGCTAAGGATCAAGCAGTTTATTTCCCTGCTATGAAACTACCCAGGGCAGGTGCTCCAGGTTGGTAGGTGGCTTAGGCACCAACTTATAGCAACTCATGTTTTAAGACCATGCCACGTTTCACCAACTCAGCCAACAGGAAAGGGGCAAGGAGCAGAGAGGAGGCAGCCTGCTCCCTAAGGGCTCTGGTTTGAGATTGGCTCTTGCTCACCTTCCCTGGTGAAGGTGTGGTCACATGACCTTACCTGGCTTCAGGGGAGGCTGGGAAATGTAGTCGCAGGCTGGACAGCCATGTTCTAGCTACAATTCTTGGAAGAGAGGGACAGATTGTGGTGTAGAGCCACTGCACAAAGAGTGAATGAGACAATGCATTTTAAGAGCTTAAAATATTCCCTAAATAAGATAGTACTCAAATATTAGCTATTTCGGTATTATTAATTCTCTCACGCAATAGGAATTAGAAAAGAAAGCTTTTCCTTGAAGGAGGCCATAAAATGACTCTGTATAGGAAAAATGTACTGATCTCATGATCACATTCTGCCAGCTTCCCTTGGCAGTTGTGAGCACATTTCTTAGCTCCTTTTCTCTAAGGGCCTCCATTGCTCTCCCCCAAAGAGCTTCTAAAATACTACCTAGAGCGACAATCTTGAAAGATAAGCCATGGAGAAAGTCCAGCTTCATCTGCTGAAATACCCCCTTTACTCATGGGATGAGCAAGAATAGAAGACAATTAAAAGATCATAAATGGGTATCAGATTTGCTCCATCTCCCAGCCTAGTTTTCACCATGCTACAAATTCATGCTGACTAGTGTAGAGACCCTGGAAGTTTTTCCCCTGTTAACTCTAGCACTGACTACTTTCTATTCTGCTGGTAGACTAGTGGGGAGGAGGGGTGTGGTGGGTACCTGGCGTAAGAGGAGAGCTGAGACCGATTGATGGCAAGCCTTCCATTGCCATAAATAACGCAGCCCTAAGTCCCATTAGCCATGGAGATTTGCAACAAGAAACTAATGAAGTCTTTAATTATAAAGTCCTAGCTATTTAGTCTTCTAAGAAGGCAGGGTTCCTAATAAATACTCTGACAGAGGCCATAAGCCAGGGGTGGGCTATGTTATGTAGCTGGTCGAGGGTGAGTATGAGAGACCACCCACAAGGCCAAGATGGCAGAGCAGCCAGAGTGTGGCTCATTCATGACTTTAGCAGATGGGCTGCCAAGGAAACAAAATTCCCCACTGCCCTTTTTCCTGCCCCTTAGCCCACCTTCTAGACTGCCCAGACACACTGAGGAATGGGGCCATGGCTGAGGACAGCCCACCTGCACTTAGCTCATCACAAACGTTACCTGGCTCCTTAATGACTTGTTTCGAGTATCTCCATGAGTAATTAATTTGCAGGTTCACCTATTAGCTGTGAATAGGACATGATTTCTTCCACCCTGCTTGTTACGGTTTCCAGTTATGACCAAGTGTAAAGGTTGCTTGAAAAAGAAAGAGAAGGAGAAATGATTCTGTCCCCTACATGGAATATGAAGAAAAACAGGGGAATTAAGAAGCACTTCTTATAAAAAGTGCATGCAAGGTAGAGATGTCTTGGGAGTGCTGCTTAAGGCCATGTCCGCACATGCAACATAAAGTGGAGGCAATTCTCCTAATCATCTGGGCTAACATTATTTTACTGAAAAATCCAGAAAGTTGAAGCTTGCTGGCTTTCATTTATTTATTTATTTCAAGTCTGACTGCCATAGAAAATTATCTCAATTTTCTACCTCGCTTCACTTGCCTAGCCAACTTACAGGGAACTCAATTAACTGGCTTGTTCCTGACAAGGTTCAAAGCTCAAGCCTGAGAAATGGCCATGGTGTTTGGTCCATCCCAACGCTGCCTTCCCAATGACTGGAGGGAATTGGTACCATGTTGGGGTAGGTGATGGAGAGACTGCCACGTCATCTGAAAACTAAAGGCTGATAGACGCCCCCCATAGATTTCCAAAGGAAGTACCAAAAGAGACGAAACCTATATTAGAAATCTTCAAAGCCCCTTTGGGTGGTCTCCATGGAAACTGAAGGAAACAAAGGTAACAGGCCAGCTTTACTCCAGGCTGTGGAGGTGGCCCAGAATGAGTCTGAGCTAATGAAAAGTGCTCGCTGACATCCCTGCACAATCTGTTGAGATACTTGCAAGCCTTGGAGCATTTTTACTTTGGCCTGGAGCTTCCAAATCCATTCAGCCAGTGACTAATTGCAGGAAAGGTCCTGGGAAACAGATCAGGAATAGAAAGTGGTTTATATCAGTGTGATTATCCAACTTTGATCAAAAGCTGGACTTAGCTAGTTACATTTTGAAGGCATTTTCTTAGCAAGTCCTAAAAAGCAGCTTCCGGCCTCCCCCACCATGAACTCTCCTTGAATTCCCAAGTAATATTTTGAGACAGTGCCACATAATGGGTCAGAAAGAAGAGGAATAAGGCAGCTGAGTAGATCAAGATCTTCTTAGGTGGTGAGAAAAGCAACAGAAAGGGTTTTAAGTCTAAGGCAATTGGAAAAAACCTTCAGAAATCTTAGTAACAATGAGTATGATTGACTTCTGTCAATCATATTTATTCACTCTATTTAGGAAAAAATAGCACACAAGCAAGCAAAACTTACATGTTGCTTCCGTCTTACAAATTGGTAAGCCCCAAATTTGGGATTTATATAATAATATTTTTCTCATAGTTGCAGTGCCTCAAATCCTTGTGTTTTGGGTGTCACTTTAGATGATGGTCCTTCCAGAAGCCTCCCATCCATCCACCCAGACTGTGCTGAGGACCACCCCCACTGGTGCCCTCTAACAACTGCATCCACCCGATGTAAGCTCATTAGGCTGTCATGGGCGCCTTTTCATATCTGCACCCCTACTAGGCTGTAAGTTCATTTTGAGAAAACTTTCCAGCTTTAGCTCAGTGCCTTTGAACTGTTCATAAATGTTCCATAAATATCTGTTGAATGAATGAAAAAATGAATGGTAGTTAAGTTTCCAGCTCTTCCATAGAAATCTATATATTTCATAAAGGAGAAAAATAAAACCCTAATTCATATTTTTTACAGATGATATCTGTCGTTCTCTTCTCCCATCCTGATGCAAGAGCATACCCCACATATGACAATTCCTAATAGCCATACAGATTCACTCAGAAAATGAATTTTGGCTTCCAATTGAGGCTCAGGACGCCAAAACCATGTTTATTCTGTTTTGGTGCCTTTAATGAACACGATTGTTTCCTGCCTCCCCACTTGCTCTGGCTGGGAGAGAGTATGCTTTTTTCCTTTCTTTTCTTTATACACCACCTCTTGCACTTAGTACATAAAGAGAGATATCTCCTAGGAGGTCACAGCAGAAAGAACTCTATACTCAAATTTGTAAGCATGGCGTATGTATCCCAGGGAACTTTTATTAAGCAAGGATCTGTATCCTGGGAACTGTCTTCTCTCCCTCTCCCTCTCCCTCTCCCGCGCCCGGGGGGGGGGGGGGGGGGCGGGGGGGGGGGGGGGGGGGGGGGGGGGGGGGGGGGGGGGGGGGTGGGCGGGGGTGTGTGCGGGGGCGAGGGAGAGGGAGAGGGAGAGGGAGAGGGAGAG
>CAUYRT010001035.1:0-22138 GCA_963574885.1 Lepilemur ruficaudatus
TAGTTGTCCAATTAATTTCTTTCTATTTATAGTAGAGACAGGGTCTCGCTCTTGCTCAGGCTGGTCTTGAACTCCTGACCTTGAGCTATCCATCCGCCTCGGCCTCCCAGAGTGCTAGGATTACAGGTGTGAGCCACCGCGTCTGGCCTTGATTTGCCTATTTTTGATTGAGGTCCTAGCCGCAGCCCAGCCTCCCTTGCTCCTGCCTGTTTTACAATCCAGGTCCCTCAGCTTCCCCTAAGAGTCTGTTTTCCCAAACAGCATTTTAATAAATGTATTTTTAACTTCAATTATTCAGATTTGGTTTCTGTTTCTTTTTGTTTTTTTAAATTTTTTTTTTCTTTTTAATTATTTTTTATTTCAGCACATTATGGGGCATAAATGTTTAGGTTACATACATTGCCTTTGCTCCACCCAAGTCAGAGCTTCAAGCGTGTCCACCCCCCCCCATGGTGTGCACCTCACCCATTAGGTGTGAATATACCCATCCTCTCCTCCCCGCTCCCATCTGACCAACACCCAACAAATGTTATAGTAATAACATGTATATATGTAATATGTATAACATATTACATATAACATAGTATAACATGTAATATGTACACTTAGGTGTTTATCAGTTAATACCAATTTGATGGTGAGTACATGTGGTGCTTGTTTTTCCATTCTTGTGATACTTCACTTAGGAGAATGGGTTCCAACTCTATCCAGGATAATACAAGAGGTGCTAGATTATCATTGTTTTTTGTGGCTGAATAGAACTCGATGGCAAATCCTGACTGGTACATTCTTAAATGATAAAATCTATGTTTCTGTGAGGCACTAAAAGACAACAGGTGTCAGATTCCAAAGTGAGACTCCTAATCACAAGTGTAATTGTACACTTAAAATGCTCAGTTGTACATAGGGGCTGGCTCCAAGGCCACTTTTGTGATTCTGGGAACTTTAAGCCGGAACAATAGTATAGATATAACAAAGAGGGAGAAGGTTTGATGAAACTGTTGTGAAAATATTTACAGTTGAACCTCATTATTGTTGGATCCCATATTTTCAAACTTGCTTGTCCATTAAGATTTATTTATAACCTCAAAATCAATACTTGCCACACTCTGAGGATGACATAGGACATTTATAGAGTAGCAAAAAATTTGAGTCACCCTATGTTCATGTTCCCAACTGAGGTCAAATGAAGTGACATTCTGTCTTCTTGTTTCAGCTGTCATACTGTAAACAATATAGGATACTTTTCACAGTATATTTAATGCTAAATTTTTCTCATTTTTGTGATTTTTCTTGGTAATTTTGCTGCTAAAATGGCCCCAAGCATAGTGTTGAAGGGCTCCCTGGTGTTCTAAGTGCAAGAAGGCAGTGATGTGCCTTATGGAACAAAATATGTGAATGTTAGGTAAGCTTCATTCAGGCCTGAGTTATAATGCTGTTGGCCATAAGTTCCATGTCACTGAATCAGCAATGTTTATTAAATAAGGTGTCTTCAAACAGAAACACACGAAAACAAGGTTATGTATTGGTGTGTTGATGAACAGGTTGTGACCAAAGATTCAAGAACCTAACTCCGTATTTTCCCCAGCAGGATTGGCTCAGTCTTTGCTAACTTAGTGTTCCTGGAAACTTTATAGAACACGACGAGCACAAATAACAAGACTGGGCTGTATTTGGAAAGAGCAGTGGGTCACTGCACTGTGAGTACTCATCACATCCCAAGGGTTGAGAGGGAAGTAAGGGCATTTTTTTCTCATCCCAAGCCCAGGGAGAGGCCCTCACAGGACCAGATGAGTTTGCCATGTGTTTCCCAAAGTTGGGACCACAAAGAACTGTAATCTGACCCCAGGATGACAATAGAGGAGGGCTGGTGGTGATAAAGCCTTCCTTGAGTGTCAGCAGCTTCATAGACAAGTCAGGGTTTATCAAGATACAGCCTTTCACTGAACTGAATATCTACTGTGAATGTTTATCTTTAATGTTCCACTTTAAGAGACCATACAACTAGAGTCCCAAGCAAAAACATGCAAACAAAGAAAAATTTTAAAATGCAGTTAAATGATTGAGAAGAAATCAAAATTATAAATGATAAAGTATCCAAATCTGTAAGAGCATAGATCCAAGAAAGAAGAGAAATTATATAGGATAATTCTTCATCTTGATTTCTCTGACAAGTGGCAATTTCCCTGGAGAAACAGAGGTTCAAAGGAATTCAAAAATCACAATACTTAATTCATCCAATGTAACAAAAAAAGAAGCTTCATTAAAGAAGCTTTTTTTAACTTTCTTTTTGCTGATCTAAGGCAACACAATTTTATAAACATATTTGGTTTTTAAATTTTAACTATTTCCCCAAATGATCTTTTATCTCTTACAAAGGGACAACCAAATTAAATGATAGTTTGTAAGATACGAATCTTAGTTCTAATGAGAACTGGTCCCGAGACTAACTTTCATCTGAACCCAGGGAGCCTCCTATAGCTGGCAAATCTGATCAGCTCCCGGAAAAGAACACATTCAGGGTTATTACTTACTTTTTTAGGCAAAATTTGAAGTGGCCTAAAACGAAAAAGAATACTCACAGTAATTGTAGAAATAAATCTCAAGACACTTTAGAAACAATTTTTTAAAACTTACGATGTATTCCGAAGTCGCTAAGGAAACAAAATAGCACCACTGTGTTTTGCTCCTTAATTGGTCAAAGACATTGGAAAACAATGTTTTACATACTCAATGGGCTCACCTCAGTCCTACTTGCACTGGCAAATCAAATGCACTGGACAATGACTACATCAAACACAATGAGAAACTGGGTTAAGATTCTAGAAGATGCCACAAAAAAGGAATATTGGAACAAATTCATAACCAGATTAAAACTGTACGAAATATCTAAAATGTTTTTCCTTAGTGAAAATGAATGAGTGTTTGATATACGACCAAGGAAGAAAGATCATTACAAATTTTAATATCAACTTGCAGGAAGGTACAGAGCAGCAGGGTAATGAAAAATATTATTAAATGTATTAAGGAATGATATTTCTCAGTGCTATAGTAAAAGCAGTATTTCTTTATTTTACCTTATTATATTCTGTATATAAACCCTCCATTAGGTTATGTAAGTCTCCAGAGTTTCCCAAAGAAGGGTTTTGTATAATTCATCTTTACCCAACACATTTTCTGCCTCAAAGAAAATGTACAAGCATGTTTATTAAATTAATTGTCAATATTGTTTCATATTGATACCTAGCTTCTAGAGGGCTTAAATTTTTATTTGATCTTTTGGTATAATAAAATAGAGAAAGACTTGAATCCAGAAGGCTTGGGCTCAAATTCTAACTTTTCAACAAACTAATTGTTTCTGTTCTTGTTCTCAAAGGAGAATAATAAGTGAAAAACACAATGAAACTTAACTCAATAAAACGAATGAGTTAAATGCTAAATTTCAAAATGATGCACCTAGAGTAATAGTATGCAACTTTAAGAAGGGTTACATCATAGACAAGCAAATATAGTCATTTGTCTAAATTAGAAATAGACTATGCTACGAAGGTATTTACTTTTTCCGGGCTGAAATTTTGGGATAAATCTCAGTTTAAAAGTGTCAAAGGAGTATCTTATCCTGAGGACAAGCCAGGATTTCCAGATCAGCTGCCAGAAGTATGGAAACATGAAAGAAGGGAGACAACCATAAGACGTTAAACAGCATCTGCCTTAGTTTTTACTAGGTAAAGCTGCCATCATAGAACAATAGGATTGTAGGTTTGTGATTTTTTTCTATTACTTTATTTTTGATTATCTATAATATTTAATTTCTCAATACTAACTGAATTACTTATTTAAAAAACAAAAACAAAGGCATTTCATCCTTTAAATAGGGATGTTGTTGGGAGGGTCCCCATTTGTAAAATGGGGTACTTTGTTGTTGTAGAAGGTACTCTGTTGTTGAATGACAGACAGGTGGTACCATAGAGACTATTTTTTAATTATAGAATGTTGACACAAGTTAGATGTGCAGAGAGCTTAGCTGGTATGGTAGACATAGAAACTACTTGCCAATATCCACGTCCCCCTCTTTTCCCAGACGTGTGGAGGACTCACAGTTCCCCACTCTTTTGAAATTGAGTATGGCTGTTTGATTCTGGTGAAGGATATACGAACAAAGGTAGTGAATGTCACTTCTGGGCAGAAGCATTTAAGAGCTGATGTAGAATTTTGCATTTTCTCTTGTCCTGTCCCTCTGACTGAAGAGACTCCGTACTACACATGCTGCAGCCCACATGGCAAAACATCACTCGGCCTGAGTCACCAGGTTGCTGTGTGGAAGACTGTTCATTGGCCTGGAGAGCTGCCTGGTCTTGCACCAGATCTTCCTGAGCAATAAATAAACCTTTGTTTGGGTAAACCACAAAAACTCATGGTGCTGTCTGTCACTACTTAACTCCTCTGATTAACATAATTTGCATACATCTTAGCCAAAAATACAAAAGACTTGAGCTTGATATAAGCCCTCTGTAAACAGGCTAAAGCAATAATAGCAAACCAAAGCGTAGTCTGTGGCAGAAGTGAGAGGAAAGGATTCATGGCTTACTTGCTACAGTGAGCTCGTGGATCAGGAGTGTCCAAGGCAGCCCATGTTTGAGTTCAGGCTTTGCTTATTTGCCAGTTGCATTGTCTTGAGCAAAGTTACTTTATACCTCTCAGTCTATTTCTCCACTTATAAAATGGAAATAGTAATCCAAAAATATATTAGGGTTATGTCTATGCTGAGATTATGTCTATACAGGGTTTAGTACAGTTGATCCTTAACACATTTTGTTCTCTTTCCATATTTTTTCTTTATTCATATAAGCACGTACTCTACTCCAGGAAAGGAAAGGCAATGTGTTAAGCATTGAGCCTAGAGCAATGGACAAAGCAAAATTCTCTCTCCATACATGGCAACCGGCTGCAAATAGCCAGGCCTTCAATCAGAGGAATTACACAGTGGTGATTTGCCACAGGATATACTCCATAAGACCCTTAAAAACCTTTAAAAATTCAGTATAGTGTGTGGACTGGGCAATAAATTTACCTTTCTTTAGGGGAAAATAAGACCACATTGCAAGCTGTAGGAGTTTAAGAACAATAACATACACCTTATTCCCAGCTATTCCTCAGTACTTTGCATAGAGCCTAATCACAAGCAGAAACTCTGCAAATATTTGTTAAATTAATGAATAAATGAATAAAGAATGTACCAACTCAGAAAACAGAATACAATGTATTGATCAGAGCCTATTTTCTTCCCTTCATTCATTTATTCACTCAGTAAATATTCAGGGTCTGCTCTGGGTGCTAAAGGTAGGAAAGTCAACAAAACTAAGGCCTGCCTGTCACCATGAAGTTTACATGCTCAAAGAACTTAAAATTATTTTGTTGACAGGTGGGTGATGGACCAATTTATATTCTGAAAATCAGATTACTTGGCGATCTCACTTCAGTGGAGTTTGGCAAATTGTAGTGTCATCAGAGATTAGTTTAAGTACTTATAAAATAGTTGGCCGAACAGTACAAGATTTATTGTGTCTATGGTTTCATTAAAAAAAATTGGTTATGAGGTTTGCATTGCAATCTGCACTGCCACATCTGTTATTTGTTTCCACTTACTGGCCCTTGGGCTAGTAATTAAGGCAGCTTTGACTGAAAAGGAAAAACTGATTAATTGGGTTGTTCTCATAAAAGTTACTTAATCTTCTGTTTTTGATGGGAACAAACAATAACAAAAGCAGAGGGTCAAATCAACTATTTCAACATCAGTTGTGCAGAGTGATGAGGATGTCAGGAACAGTGGTTAATCTGGACACATGTCATGTCCTACAAGTAGGCAAACTAAGTTTTCTAGACTGGAAGGTAGGGAAAGGGACTTCCTAACCAGGGTCTTGTCTTATCCTTGCTTTCTCATCTGCTTCATGAAAGTTGGGAAAGTACTCAATATTACATCCATAGATAAGGTAGACAAGTTCTATTTGCTTTCACTCCAAAGGTTATGTAAACAGTTGATCTAATATATAGAATATCTTGGTCACTATTTCTATTATCTATTGTTCATAAGAAAAATTATATTTATATTAAATTAGAAGAGATATAATTCAGACTTTAAAAGAGTTTCTTAATCATTGATCTGCTAGGCATTTGTGGCTATGAGACCTTTGACAAGCCAAAACTCTCTGCACTTGTACAGTATTGCATACTCCAAAATACTGTCAAGAGGGTTAAGTAAGGTCATCCATGTTTAGAGCTTACCATGATATATTGCACCTAGTACATTTTCAGCAAATGTTAACTGCTGTTATGTTAGCTATTTTTTAATATTATTATGATGAAGGGGACTCTTAATAATAAGAGAAAGAACATAAAAATGGGGTCATGCAGTCTTACTCATAATCAAGAAAATGAACTGAATTATCTTTGGTGACTCTTCCCAGAAATACAATAAAATTAATAATTGTATTCTAACTATTGTAATAACACAAACCTAGCAGTAATACTTAATTTGTCACAATTATTAAATGCACGTTTCTAATTCCTAATATCATCAAGAAGTATATAATTTTAATTTAAGCATTTAAATTTTTATCTCCTCACTCTTTGCATGTAAAAATCATTTCCAAATCCTCACCTTTCTTTGTAGTGGTACTAAGTTCATGGCTTCAGCATTTTTTTCCCAAATATTTCCAAGTGTAACTTGATATGATGCCAAGTGAGGAAGGTTGACAGTAAGTATTCTTCATGTCAAAATTACATGACAAAATGGCAAAGGAACCAGAGGTGGCTCTATAAGCCTTGTTATCTGTGAAGCAATGTTCCATGCCAGAGAGTCTATGGGGAAACAGTCCAAACTGCAAACCAAACCAATCCTGGGCAAGACTCCAGTGATAGCACAGCCCAGAACCTTAAACTCTCTAGGTGTAGGAATATACCACTGACAGCTCTAGGTCATTTGCCTAGCTTTGGTGAACCAATGTCATTACTTCCAATGTCCATTGTAAAGGAAAAGTGAAAACCTAAGCTTAGAATTTACTTGACAAATACATGTCGTCCTGACATGTAAGCTATTCCCTCAAAATTGAGAAATACTGCAAATCTGCTAAATTTCTCTGGGGGTTGAAAAATGGCACTTGCCAATGCATTGAGTAAAAGAATAGTCATTTATAAAAATGCTGCTGAGTAGAAAACACAAACCCCGAAAATTAGCAGAAATTAGAATTCAGAAAAATGTGATGTTGTACTTGGCAATAGAAAAATTTTTTTCAAACAAGACATCAGCCCTTAAGAACATAGGGATTGAAGCAAGTTCTTAAAGACTAGACTTCCATATAGTTAGATCTGAAACATAATTCTTTAGTTGAGCTCATTCATTACTGAAAAGCATCAACAAACTCAGTAAATATATGCCATACATATACCAGATATATAAAATAAAGCAATAAATAAGTTATATGTTAAAAAAAAAAAAGAAAATTGCAGTGTGATCATCTAAATCCAGTGGAGACAGACTTCTACTAAAATGTTAATTTTAGCTTTGAAGTTTCCAAATATCATTAGGTCCAAAAAACAATTTGGCCACAAACCATGTGGTAGTCTTGCCCACAGCTATGAGTATTAGAGGATCCTCCATACTTCCCATCTACTGTCTGGACTTTCTTTAGTCATTCCCCATATCAGTAGATTAACCTAACTAGAGAAGAGATCCTTCATTGCTAAAGATGGTTCTAATTTCAGATTCTTTTCCCCTATATGATTGTCAAGATGTCCTTAATTGACTCATTTTGTACTTACTCTAACATCTGGCTCTTTTGTTTTCCCATTCATTCCTCCTCTTTTAATCTCTCTCTATCTCAGTTCATCAAGTTGTATTTACTTTCAGCTCTGGCATTTCATGCCTTAAAATTTCCATTTTCCACCTCAATATCATAGTTCTTTCTGTGACCCACCTTCTCTGGGTTGGTTCCTTGATTGTGCATCTGACTACTTTATCTTACCTAAGCAGTGTTTCTCATCCAACCTTAATACTCTGGTGAATATCCATGAAATTCCACTACCTCTAGTGGAATTTGGCATGTATGAAAAATCTCTTGATTTGGGGTAAAAAGAACACAAGCCTCCGTCCATAAAACTCCATCACTAACACTCACCAATGAAACAACAATGGAAAACAGTGTATTACATTCATGTTAGGCCCCTCACCTGATTTCCATTCAGACAGCTCTGCTTTCTTTAATGCTTTGTGCATTTGGACTACAACTGTTTTCATGACTATTCTAGCTACAGCTTATTAAATTCAATGCGGAACACTCAGCACCCAAATCTTGATTTCTAATAACCTCTACACTAAAAGGAACCAGGGATCTGTAATGCCAAAAGGTTAAATTAAAAAGTACTCTAAAAAAGCCCATATTAATAAGAGTATATCAAAGAGACAGAGAAACTAACAGAGATGGCCAAAGCTGTAAAAATTTACACAACAAAACAAAGTGAGCAGGATTGGATTATAACCCAAAGTGTAAAATAAATATCCAGCAGTGATATTCATACTGATATAAATAGTCTATTAATAAATGCAGAAGAATTCTAAATGCTTTATGTATATACTTTACCCTAAAGAAAGGAGGACATAACTCCCCACTGCTTAGTTGTGGGCTGCACACAGTCATTTCCTTAAAGAGTACAATGAAGGAGGGGGGCGGGGAGAGTAACTTTACAATGGAGAAAACTTACAGACACCCCCTCAGCAGAGTCAAAGTCATTATCAACAGTGATGTTATGTTGATACTCTGCATATACTGTCGGTAAGATGTGATGAAAACGGCATTTTACCTCTACGGCCTTTCTCCCCCAAACATTAATTCCAGTCTAACCATGAAAAAAAAAACACAGACAAATTCCCATAAAAAGGCATTTTTAAAAGTACCTTACCAGTACTATTCAAAACTATCAGGGTCATCAAAAGCAAGGAAAATCTCAGAAACTGCCATAGTCAAGAAAAGCCTAACACCTGACAATTAAATGTACTGTGGGGTCCTGGCTGGCATCCTGGAACAGAAAAAGGACATTAAGTAAAAACTAAGGAAATCTGAAAAAAAGTATGGGTTTTAGTTAATGATCATGTATCAATATAAAGTCATGAATTATAACAAATGTACCACACCAATGTAAGATGTTAATAATAGGGGAAACTGAGTGTAGGCCATACGGGAACTCTCTATTCTATCTTCTTAATTTTTCTACAAATTTAAAACTTATCTAAATGTAAACCTAAAAAAAACGTTATTACAATGTTTAATGCAAATCAAATGGAGGAAGAAGAGGACAAGTAAAATGGTGTTTCTGGAGCTGTCCCTGGGAGAGAATTTAGAGAATGAAGGAGGCATTTGCAACAAGGTATGGATCCCAGAGATTTTTTTCCCCAGGAGTGTGAGACAAGGCCGGAGAGTGTCTGTACTTTGATAAAAAAAATATGTTAATGCCTGGTCATCTCCCACCTGGAGCTGCAGCAACACCCTCCTCTCTGTCTGCAGCACTTCCAGCCATGTCAAGCGTCAGGTCTCAACTTGAACTTCACGTTCTCAGGGAGGCTTTCACAGACTCTGCAGATGAGGTTAGTTCTCCCGGTTTTGCTTCCTAGAACCTTCTACTTCTCTTTCACAGCATCCATCTTTCTTTCTTTCTTTCTTTCTTTCTTTCTTTCTTTCTTTCTTTCTTCTTTTTTTTGTAAGGCAATTATTTAGTACCCTTTCTCATAATTCTTTAAGTTCCACAAAAGTAGAATGTATGGTGCTTGGTAGACAGCAAGTACTTAATACACATGGTTCATGCATCAGCTATCAAGGTGAAGTCCAGTAGTAATAAAAGGGAAGCCATGCCCCTGTGGAAGGTGAATGACTCGGAGATATTCCAGATTATATGTGTGAAGTGCAGACATCAAAATATTAGGAATGGTACACCTGGTTTGATCACTCAACCATGCTCTGTGTTTTGCATATGGCAATGGTAATGAAAAATATTTGCAAAACATTATGGTGGTCAGTCTTAGTTGGTCAGAAAAGCATTCTAACTTTTACAAAACCATGACTTGAATCTTCTTATGAAATTTTAAAATAATAATAGTAACAACTGTTACTTTTTTACCAAGCACTGTGTTAAACACTTTGAAAATTATTTTGTTTAATCTTCACAACACTGTGATGATAATGGCTAAGAGATATCCAGCACTTGCTCTGTCCTAAGGATATCATACACATTAGTTTATTTAATCATCCACAAATTCTATGAAGTCGGCACTGTTATAATTGCTATTTAACACTGAATGATACCAAAGTACACAAAATTATCATGGTTTACTCAAAGTAACAGAAAACCACAGAGCTGAGATTTAAAGAAAGACATAACTCCTACCACAAAGAAATGTTAAATGCCTGAGGTGATAGATGTCCCAATTACTGTTTTGATTAATTCACATTGTATGCCTGTATCAAAATAGCACATGTACCCTATTAAGATATACAGCTATTATGTACCCATAATAATAAAAATTTAAAAAATAAAGATAAACATGACAAGGAGAAGGGAAAGGGAACCTCTGCTCTTAGCCAGTTTCCTACATTGCCTAATCATTAACCCATAGCGTAAGTTTTATTTTCCAAATTTTTCAGACTAAAAAAAACAAACTACTAAGGCTTAGAAAGGCTTAGCTCTTTGCCCCAAATCATATAGCAAGTGACTCAAATCAACCCAGGCCCCAGCCTCTGTCTGACTTAGGCTCTTAATCACCATATTACACAGCTTCTTGACCTTATAGATTCCTGTGATAACAAGATCCAGGTATTTACCATATATTGTATGAGTCATTAATTCTTCTATTTATCCTAAATTTATCTTCTTTAAGTTTAAAACATTGTCTTCTATTTTAGAAGTCCCAAATAAGGTCAATATACCTTACTGAACAATAAGCTTCACCTAAACGTTTGTGGAGTTGAGTGAACTACTATTGCCTAGAATGCGTCTGTTTATATTTATTTGTGCAACCTATTGTCACACAATTTACACTTTATTCAACTTAGCAAACATTTAGTAAAATACAATAAGACGGATAATTCTTATTTGGTTCTCTGTTCGGACAATTACTTGGTACATAATGTTGAAAAATATAATTAACCTCTTTAAGTTTCAGTATCTTTACCTGCAAAACGAGCAGAATAGTATTAGCCACCTTATCAGATCACCCTAAAGATTGTATAAGATAATAAATACAAAATACTTGGTGCTGTTTCTGGCACATCATAAATCTCAACAAATGTTTCTTAAATCATACTAATATTCCTTATAAAGTAATATAAAGATAGGACACTTAGAGATTATAAATAACTAAATAGTGGTTATACTTATACATATTGTGTTAGTGATAGTGATGCTGAGGATGATGCCATAGAAAAGTCGTAGGCCCAGGGAAGCAAAGGAAAGATGTACCAGGAAAGAGCAAGGGGAGGTCTTATGCAAGATCATCTGTTAGCAAAGGCAGTTATGCCTGTGTCCTGAAAGGGCTTCTGGAGTCAGGACATGCCCCTAGGAGATCCCTGGATCCCTCTCCTCTCTCTCTGTAATCTGTCCCCCTGGGCCCCTCCGCCTTTGCTTGCTAGCCTTTGATTGCTGCACACAATCAGGACTTTTCTTAGAATGGCGTGGGCTTGTTTGTCCACGCTTAATTCTTAGGAAAACAATTCCAAATATGCTGCACTTTTCAAGAAATCTGTAGAGATTGCACTAATAGAGAGGATTGTGTTGTTTAGCCAAAGAATAGCTTTTTCTTTTGTTTTTATCCATCAAGGAATGAATACCATCTGAGCCGAACAACAGTGCCTGAGTCATTGTTAAGTCACACATTCTGAGCATTGTTCCAGGACCATGAAGGAAGCAATTCTGCTGACTTAGAAAAAGCAAAAGAAAATTAGAGGCTAATATAAACATTTTAATGCATCTTTTGCAGTTTCATACCATTGTTAAACATGACCATGTAAACTATTAGTAGCAATATGTTATTCTGATAAACCAATTATATTTTGAGAAACAACTATATATATATATAAATTATAAAGAATAAATTAATAAACTAAATGTTTAACTATACACACATATTTAGAATCTGGATAAAATATTTAAGTAACTATTAAAAAGATGCATTAATAAACAAGTATATTAAGGATGGAACAAAACAAAATTCTCATATACTTCCACCAGAAATCTCATTAGGTAGATCCTTCCTAGAGAGAATTTACCATGTCTATAAAACATCCTGTTTCTATGACATACACACACAATACAACACATTTTTAAAAAAGACTGGAAGGTCGTACTCAATAATGTGAGCAGTGATACTTTTTCAATAAAAAAGTTAAGTGTGGTTTTAATTTTTTTCTTTCTGCTTTTTCAAATTGTCAACAATAAATGTGTTGAATCTGAATGCTATTGCTACTTTGGCTATTGTGATCAGTCACTTTCAACATTTGTTCAAAAGACAAATGAAATAAAAAATTGTGAAAGAAATGACATAAATTAATCACACTCAGTGGAAAAGAGATCTTCGCATTTAGGCTTTGCTGAGGCTGGCCAGTACAATAGTCTCATCTTATGAATGTACAGAAGAGTGAATTAAAATTCCTGAAATTTGGTAATTTAGCTAATACAAATGAAGGTTATCTCTAGAAAAATGGAAAAGGAATACGCTGGAAAAAAATTCAAGGAAGAAAAAATATACGTGTATATTGTTGGGCTTTTTCTCATTGATTTTCTACACATGGGGGGACATGTCATGTGTAATGAAATGAGAAACGTTTTATTGAGCAGAAATTTTCTTAGGAAGGAAACTAACATTTTCTTGGGCAAAATAACTTGACAGGTAATAGCTAATGCCTGATAAGCATTTACTCTGAGTCAAGCAGGTACCATACTAGGTTCACTACATGTTCTAAATCATTTAATTCTTCCAACCATTCTTAATGGTTGGGTTTGCAAATCCTTGTTTTGGAAAAGGTTAGTATATTGAGTTTCTTGAATAGACACAGGCACCTGGAGGCAGAAAAAAAATATGAGGAAGAAAGTCTGGCAATTGTGCAAAACCAGGAAGCATCTCTGAAATCTTACATGGTTTAGGACTAGGAACAATCATAACCAGAGTTTGATGAGAAAGGAAGTTCAAACTAATATGAGGGGTACACTTCTCTGAAGAAATTTTAGGCTGCAGCCTAATAAAAGGAGGGGGTTTGCCCATTTTTTTTTCTCACTAGGACAGGGAGAGAGATATTAGGCTTTAGAGTCAGACAAACACTGGAATACAGATTCCAGTATTTACTCTGTCTTTCACTGAATGTGTGACCTTCGGCAAATCATATAACTTCTTTAAACAGCAACTTGCTTTTAATTGGGGCCAGCTTCATGGCCTAACAATGTCTGGCCCATAGTAAGCTCTCAATAAATGGAAAATATTGCTATCATCATTATTTCTACCACCAATAGTTGCTGAAGTATCATGATTCTGGTACACAGCAACAAAAGTAGTTGTGAGATTACACTGACTTGATTCTTGTGTACAAGAATTCAATGGCACATAGAAAGCACTCAATAAATTATAAGGATACACATAAAAATACCTTATCATAGGAATGGTGAAGATCTACTGACAAATGAGATGTATCCCTAGCCTGGAAGCAAGACAGTGCCATTCACCTAGCCCAGGGTTCTCCACCTGGATATTACAGGATATTCTGCATCCTGCCCCTCTACCCACTAGCTGCCAGTAGCAGACCCCAGTTCTGCTACTCAAAACATATCCAGGCATTGCCAAATGGTCCATTCCTAAGTGAAACCCTGTGACCTGGAGGGTGAAGACAAAAGATGAAGCAAGTTTGGCACAAGACACCAGCCATGGGATTTTTTTATTGAGATCAGTGTCTAGAACATTGCGCTACAGAAGCCTTACTACCTAGAACTTTGCTCCCAGTCTCAGCTATCCCAGCGTGCCTCTTTTAAGTAGTCCAGGGGATTGGTGAATAATAATCTTCCACCAGGAAACTGCAGTGGAAAATATTAATAACTTTGGACTAAAAGGGTGCTGCTACTGAATTGCCATAGAAATAACATGTTTTAAATGATGTCTAAAAAATATAGAAAGTAAAAAGGGCAGGTTAAAAAAGAGTTTCATAATTTTTACATATGTGCATGTATATATATATACATACATGTACACACACAGTTATAGAATAAAGAATGGAAGGATATACGGGGAGATTTTAATTATGGTTCCCTCTGGATAATTTTTACTTTCTTCTCTATGCTAATCTGGATTTACTCAATGACACCATAAAACTCTATAATAGATATAATCTTTAAGCTAGAAAATAAATGGAATTTTAAGGTATTGGAGTATTTTTCGTATGGTAAAAGATTAAAGAAATTCTTATATTTCAAAGTATCACATACTCCAAAGGGATAGAGGCAGAATTACATTCTAATGAATCTTACCAAAAAAGTTGATTCTGTGAGCCGTGACTATTTCAACATTCTGAAAGATGAAACTAGAATAAAGCTTTGCTGCATTGTTTGCAATAGATTTAATTAAATGAAGTTTTATATAAAAGTCAGCAGTCTCTGACCATAGAAGAATCAATGTTTATGACACAATCCCTATCTTCTTATTTATTCTTTGTGGTGTCACAGTGCAGATGCTGTATCAGATTATCTAAACATTCAACAAATATCTCAGGAGGTTGGGCTGACATGTTTTGGTATTTTAGAAAAGAGAAATAGCCATTTCTTTTTTTTTCCCCTCCCCAGAGGAACTAGAGGGCTAGAAGTTACAATCTGATTTTCAAATGAACGGAATCAAAAAGTAAAAACAACCCTGTGCCTAAAAAAAGATTGTTTAGGAATAAGAAAAATTAAAGACTCCTAATATTTACAGCAGATCTTTCTCAGAATGCTCTAATAACATTCTTACTGTAACAATCTTACAGTGTGCTAATCAGATTTGGATTAAAGTTTTGAGACTGTTCAACACTGGGCAAATGACTTGGGCAGTGTCAGTAACTCCATGATGCCCAAAGGCTCTATATGAAGCAGGATAAGAGCCCATAATAAAGCCAGCTATTTTTGGCAGCAGTGAACAAGCTCCTAGGTAATCGCTTCCATCCCTCACTTTTCCAAGCCTCTTGATTCTAAGGGAGGCAGAGTGAAGAGGAGGGTGTTATTAACCTAAAGACACTCACACAGGTACAACATGCTTGGAGTAGCGTCAAATCTCTGCAAGACCTCCAATGCTTTGATCCGCAGGCTCTTCCCCTGCCACAGGGTCTTTCATAACCACACCTGTAACTCTAACTTCACCTGGCCTGGACACCATAGCAACTCGTGTCATCCACACATTCACTACCAACTGAAAATGCTCTGTACTTGCAACTCTCTGCTCTTTCTACCTGGCCAGTCCCCAGTCTATTCCACCCACTCTAGGACTGATCAGTATTGCTTTATTCAGATTCACTTGCTCATTTGATAAGTATTCACTTAGCACCCAGTAGAAGTTGGCTTATACCAGGTGCTGGGGGGAAAGTGGCTGTCAGAAAAGACAACACATATTCTTTCTTTCAAACCTTACAAACTACCAGGGAAAACAGACATCAAACAAGTAATTATAATGTAAGCATGATTACCTGTCAGTGCAGAATCACCATCTACCTGATTTTCTTTAAGGTAATAGGGAAAGTATGGCCTTTGAAACAGACCAAACTGGGATCAAGCCTTGGTTGTGACATATTCTTGCAGTGTAACCTCGGGCATATAATGTTATATTTCTTATCTTTAGTTTTCTCATCTTTAAAAGTATGGATGAAAAATACCTATTTCATAAGATTTCCGTAAACCTTAAATAAGACAGTGTAGGTGAGGGCTATGGTATAATAAGGAATTTGCCTGGTCTTTGTCCCAGGTTCTTGGTACGGAGCTTAGAAACCCTTGGAATTTTCAAAATAATTGTCCTAGCGAGTAATAATGCTCATTATCCTAATGAGGTGACTCATGCTGGGCCTCTAGATAGCTTTAGGATGGGGCCAGTCACCGTGAAAGACCAACCACATGATTAGAAGTTTGAGACTTTTAGCTACCTTACCTCAGGGGAGTGGAAGGGGCCTGGAGACTGATTTCAATCATGTGACCGGTGGTTCAATCAATCACACCTATGTAATGAAACTCCAATAAAAATTCTGAACACGGAAGTTCAGCAGAGCTTTCTGGTTGCTAATCACATTGATGTGCCAGGATAGCGGTGTGTCCTGATTCCACAAGGAGAGGGCACAGAATGTTAGCATTCCATTTCAGACCTCATTCTATGTGTCTCTTTATTTGTTACTCTTGATTTTGTATTCTTTATATTGAAACCATAACTGTAAGTATAGTATTTTCCTGAGTTCTGAGTCTTTCTAACAAATTATTGAACCTTAGATGGTGATGGGGACCCCCAAATTGACAGCCAGTCATTCAGAAGTGCAGGTGGCCTGGAGATCCCCAAGGAATTGTTGGTGTCTGAAGTAAAAGCAGTCTTGTTGGGAACCATGCTCTTTAACTTGTGGGGTCTGCACCAACTCCCGGTGGTTAGTACCAAGATTGAATTGCAATGCATCCAGTTTGGGTTGAAATGGACTAGGGGCTTAGATCAATACCCAGCCACATGATTGACCCTTCATAACTGCCAATCACCTCATGACACCACTCCAATTACATCATGCCCCCTCGTATGCCTAGTTCCATTATCATTTATCTCAAGTGGCCACTCAAAGAGTTCTCAAACATAATCATGTCCATAAGGAACATGTTTTATGAGCAACACATTTTAGTGCATGAACCAAGACAAGGAAATAGAATGTTGGAAGACATTATATCTGAGAGTTGAAACTCTTGAAAGTGCCAAAAAGAAGCTTCAGGGAAAGGAGCCAGCAGAACATTCTGTGACTTCTTCATTAACTGTTTGAAGTTGAGAAAACCTGCAACGTCACTGCATCCATTGTGTAAATTCAACTATAGTCCTACAAATACAGCATATTGGCTCATTACCAAAGCATGACTTTCCCAGAACTAATGCTAACTACAATGGCTAATATGGTCAGTTACAAATAAATCTTCTCAACTAAAACTGCGTATTTGTGGTTAACAGTTTAATCTTTTTAGAAGACTTTTGGCATAGTTTATCTCCAACTCTGCCAATATACACATAACCCATCACTTCAAAGAATATTCTACTGCTATTTCAGCAGCAGATGAACTGTAAATATATAAACACCATTCTAAAGACCAAATAAAATTGTGTTTGAATTTTTTCAAAAATAAGATCAGTTCAATTTTGTAAAACAATTTCAGTGTCTAGAAACCTGTACACAATTATTTTCCCTTGGGGCTATTATGATTTGAAAGCTGTAGGGTTGTGGGTGGGTGTTAGGAACTGTTAGTTCTCATGCTGATTCAGCTGCGGGACCCCCTGGATGACCTCATTTAGGCTTCCTCATGTCTCAATTTGGTTGCCTCAGAAAGTGGAATAAGTAATCACAACATGTCATGCTGGGACATTATGGGAATCAAGAACAGACAACTCTAAGACAGCAATGGTTATTAAAATTGACATGTCACCCGAATGTGTTGCTTTAAAGATACTTTTCTATATAGTCCTCTTCATTTTCCCATATGATCCTTTAATAATAATTGGCCCATTAAAAGTAGAAATGAAAGCTAATTTAATATGCTTTTCTTTTCCCCAGTTTGTGGTGGGAGTTTCTAATAATGAAAATTTCAGTGGCCAAGAGACAAGTAGAATGGATAAAATAAAGAAATTCAAATGATCCAGGAAGTGTTGGCTCTTAAATAATTAAGTGTATGTAATTCAGTACCTGCCCTTCTTTGCCCATGGCCTTCTAACTTTCAGGGGTCCCCCAAGGACACCCAGCCCACAATTCTGCCTCCATCATCTACCGTCATCTGGGGTTGAAAAATCACTCTAACAGAAGAGCATCACAGTTCATAGACCTCTTCACCCCTTATTCACCCGCTCTCCAGCTGCACTGCCATTTGTCTCCTTTTTACAGATCATGTTTTCATAATGATCTCTGAACTTTCAAAATTCTCAACGTCTTAAACTCAGCCCCAGTGCTCACTTTACATGTCTGTCTGTCTAGGTGGAGCCCCAAGTCAGACGTTGTAATTAAGCAGTAACTGCTAACCAAATATTCCAACATCACGGATCACCCTGTTGTTTCTACCAGCACACTTGTCAGGCTGTGTCCCGACCCGCGAGTACGTTACTCGCAGAACCTGGAGGAGGGAGTGGGAGCTAGATAGGACAAGAGACGAGAGAGATGAAGACAAGACAGTATTCTGATCAAGTCTCGTTTATTGAGCATGAGGTTACAGCCTTTATAGACAAGTGAGAGGGGAACGCCCAATCACAATGCAAATTAGAAATAAAAAAGAACTGACCAATCATCATCATGATATGCATATGAGGTCACTGGCGGTAAAGCTAACCTCACCATTCCTGGGAAACAGAAACTTAACTTCAGCTAAGAGGGGGGAAGGGTAAGGATCAGGCAAAGCAAAACTATGGCCGAGGCCTCATGGCTCCCGACAAACCTTTAATTTTAAAAAGCCCCAAAAGCTGATGTCATTTAAAGCCCTTCACTTTGAGGGTTTTCCTTCAAATCTGGCCGCAGGAGTGAGTGACAGCCAAGTCCTTTCCTCTGCTCAAACCTGGCACCGCCCTACAGAGAGAAAGGGACAATTGCCAGCGGATGACAGCACCCGCCCCCCAGGTCAGAACCATCCCAGGCCAGTTTTGCATAAAAAGAAGACATTGCCCAGGCTGCCCCTGGACGTAGGCCCCCAGCAAAACCAGTTCCACGAGCCAGAGGCTGGCCAGGGCGGTGAGGGGGCTGCTCCATAGCCGGCCTGGGGTAAGGCTCAGCTCACCAGGTGACGGCATCATCATCTGCCTCATTTCTCCGCAAGTTCTTAAAGACAGGAGAGGAAGACGTTGCTACGAATGTCTGTCGTGGCTGGGATGACAGTTACAACTTTATCTAGTTTACACTCAGTTTCCCTTTATTAAATAAATGCATCCCTGAAATCTTTCCTGGAGCCAAGTAGAGTGAATGGTTAACCGTCACAGAGCTCATGTTAATATTCCAAGTAGGAAATCGGAAACCGCATCAGGCTGCTGTTGGGCTGAAGCTGCGGGACGCCTGCTCTCCGAAGCACTGTGGAGGGTGAAAATCCAGCGGCGTGTGCCAGGCCTTCCCCAGCACAGCCCTGCCCCCACCCATGGGGCGCTGGCCAGGTGTTCTTGGTCAGCACACTGCGGCCACACAGCTCCAGGCAGGGGCCGGTTGCATATCAGGCCCATGAGCGCTTCATGCACTGCTTGGACTAAGCGCCCTCCTCCCCGGTCCCAGTTCAGAACCTGTGTCTCAGGTGTCCGTGTGTCCATCCTTCAGCAAACGTCAGAACTCACCCGGCTGGGGCCCTGGAGTGGAGGTGGGTGTGGCGTCTGCGTACGCCCTGCCGGTCTTCCACCTCGACCTGCGCTGTGAGAGGGGCCCAGCCCAGGTGTGGCTGGCAGGAAGGAGAAGGGCCGCACATCCGACGCTGCCCGGGTGGCAGGGACTCGCGCAGACCGCTCCTGCTCAACGCGGGGTGCTCCCTGGGCCTGCACCCACCTGGCCTCGGCCTTGCTGGGGTACCTCGTGCAGCAGGCACAGACCTGGCCTCGGGCTCAGCCTGCGCCCCACGCCCACGGCTCGCTCTGCCAGGCACCCCAGCCCTCAGCACGCACGGCTGACAAAGGGAGCTGAGGGTCTGCATCTTGAAACACGCTCTGGGCGTGAGCCCTGTGGCTCCGGACCCATCCCATGTCCTTCTGTCAAAACCCTGGACTTGAACTAGAACAGCTCACAGTCATCTCGCCGTATTCTGCTTCCGTCGTGGTTTCTGTGTGGTCCGAGCCGCCCGGCCCCACCTGAAGCAGCCGGGCCAGTCGCCAGGGCAGGGCCGGCTCCTGAGCTGCACTTTCCCCCGGGTGTGTCTGTTCAGCTGAACCTGGCGCCACCCACGCTTCCCCCAAGACGCAGCATTAGATCCGTGGTTCTCAAAGTGGGGTCCCCGGGCCAGCAGCGTCAGCGTCTCCTGGGAACGCGTCAGAAATGCACGTCCTCGGCCCCACCCGGGCCCACAGGTTCAAACCCACTGGGGCCCAGGCCCAGCAGTCTGGGCTTGCACAGCTTCCAGGGCCTTCTGGTGCTCGTGCAAGCCTGAGAAGCAACGTCTGAGGGCCGCAGACAAGACGCCAATTGCGCGGCAGGCGTTAGAGCCCGTGGGGCTTGCTGTCAGCCTAACACTGCCCAGTCTCTCCTGCGTCCCCTCGAAGGCCAGGTCCCCCAGCTGTTGTCTTCTCTGCCTGGAACTTCCCCCATGCATCCTTCCAGTCCAGTAGTCCCCCCTAAAGCCAGGGTGGGCACCCCCTGCCCACGCTCCCCTTTCCTTCTCCTTCTGGGTCTCACCTTGGGACTCTCCAGGCTCTGCTGCACCTGCCGACCGGGCAGCCCTTACACAACATAGTCTCTGGCCGGCACTGCCTTCAGCTTCCGGGGAGGGCCTCCCCTTCAACACCCATGCCAGTGCTGCAGCCTCTCCGGGCCGGCCGTGCCCCCCTTGCCACCCCAACACGCTGTGCAAGACTTGGGCCCAGCAGAGCAGATGTGCAGGGCCCCGCGCCGTGCAGGACAGTTGTTGAGGTGCCAACCTGCCTGTCTTCTCCCTGCATCTTGCTGCGCAGGCCCAGCCCATAGGTGGTCCTTGGCGTTCCCTTGGCCTCAGGTGTAAACACACAGAGATGATGCTCAGACTCCTTTGCCGCCAAGGTCAGAAGAGAACCTGCCCCACCTGGGGTTTTCTGCAGGTGCTGCTTTGGCCGGGCCCTGGGCCCTGATTCCGCGGGTGAGACAGGACCCAGAATGTCCTTCCTTACGTTGAGCCTGGGAGGGGGATTCAGGCCACCAGGGTCACGGGCTTGGCCCTGGCGGCAGAGGGCAGTCACCTGCTGGTCTGGGGCACTGAGTGGTGGGACAGTCAGCGTGCCAGGGCCACGGGACATCCTGAGGACACAGACACGGATGCCCGAGCCTGGAGTTCTGGTCTCGTCCTTTGCAGGGGGAGGAGGCCCAGTGGCCGCAAAACTGAATTTCCCGCCAATTCAGAGGCAAGAGGCTAGAGACAGATTTAATTTGACTTGAAATAAGTAAGAATGGACATTTCCTGCAGTCCTGAGATTGTGGCCCAAGATCTGTGCCCACTCGAGCAGTTGGCATTGGGCTTCCCGCCGTCCCTCTCTGCCGGAGTGAGCCTCGCACGGGCGGCTCAAGACCCTGCCTCCTTCCTGTTCTCTCCGGCGCTTGACACGTTTTCAAACACAATACACACCTTTGGAATAAATGAACAAAAATAAACATGGTGGCCGGGCGCGGTGGCTCACGCCTGTAATCCTAGCACTCTGGGAGGCCGAGGCGGGTGGATTGCTCAAGGTCAGGAGTTCAAAACCAGCCTGAGCAAGAGCGAGACACCGTCTCTACTAATAATAGAAAGAAATTAATTGGCCAACCAAATATATATAGAAAAAATTAGCCGGGCATGGTGGCGCATGCCTGTAGTCCCAGCTACTTGGGAGGCTGAGGCAGAAGGATCACTTGAGCCCAGGAGTTTGAAGTTGCTATGAGCTAGGCTAACGCCACGGCACTCTAGCACAGGCAACAAAAGGAGACTCTGTCTCAAAAAAAAAAAAAAAAAAAAGAATATATATATGGGTGTGTATGTATGTATACATATATATATATACGATATAAAATTTTTAAACACATGAGAAGCTGCCAAATGCAAAGCAACATGTTTATTGTTGGGCTCCTCATTGTAAAAAGCATGTGTAACCAAAAATGTTTATGTTCTTTTACTCAATCATATTTTAAATGACATAAAATAGGGCAAAAAAAATGTACACTATGATATTATGAATGGCAACATTAGG
>CAUYRT010001036.1:0-11669 GCA_963574885.1 Lepilemur ruficaudatus
AAACCAGACAAAAATATACATTGGGGAAAGAATCTCTTTTCAATAAATGGTGCTGGGAAAACTGGATAGCTATATGCAAAAAAATGAAACTGGATCAATACCTCTCACCTCTCACAAAAATATACTCAAGATGGTTAACAGACCTAAACCTAAGGCAGGAAACCTTAAGAATTCTAGAAATGGATGTTGGGAAGACCCTCTCAGATATCAGTCTAGGCAAAGAATTTTTGAAGAAGACACCCAAAGCAATCACTGCAGCACCAAAAATAAACAAATTAAAAAGCTTCTGAACAGCCAAAGAAACTATTACTAGAGCAAATAGACAACCTACAGAATGGGAGAAAATATTTGCTCTCTACACCTCCGACAAAGGTCTGATAACAAGAATCTACCTAGAACTCAAAAGAATTAACAAGAAAAAATCGAAAAAACCCATTTATAAATGGGCAAAGGAGATGAACAGAAACTTTTCCAAAGAAGACAGAATAATGGCCAGCAAACACATAAAAAAAGTTCATCATCTCTAATCATTAGATAAATGCAAATCAAAACCACAGTGAAATACCACCTAACCCCAGTGAGATTGGCCTGTATCAAAAAAGTCCCAGAACAACAAATGCTGGTGAGCATATGGAGAGACAGGAACACTCTTACACTGCTGGTGGAACTGCAAATTGGTGCAACCTTTGTGGAAAAGAATTTGGAGATTCCTCAAAGAGCTAAAAATAGAATTATCATTTGATCCAGCAATAGCATTATTAGGCATCTACCCAAAAGAGCATAAGACATTCTATTATAAAAACATCTGCACTCGAATGTTTATGGCAGCACAATTCACTATTGCTAGGTCATGGAAACAACCCAAGTGCCCATCAATTCATGAGTGGACTATTAAAATTTGGTATATGTTTATAATGGAATATTACTCAATTTTAAGAAACAACAGTGAGCTAGCACCGCTTATATTATCCTGGATTGAGCTTGAGCCCATTATTCGAAATGAGGTGACATAAGACTGGAAGAATGGGCCCCGCATATGCTCACCATCAAATTGATACTGACTGATTAACACTATGGTGCTCAAATGGTGGTGGTGTTCACCGGGGATTCAGGGGTGAGGGAGGTGAATCCACATCTGAGGGATGTGGTGAGCACGGTGGAGGGGAGGGGCATGCTTGAAATGTAGTTGGGGATGGGAATTAGGGGTCTCAATAGGGGGAAGGAAATATTCTAAAACTGATTTATTTGAATAGCTGTACAACTTGGTAAATTTACTAATAATCATTTAATTGTACACTTAAAATGGAGTAATGGCATGATATATAAATTATACTTCAATAAAGTTGTCTAAAAAAAAGTAAAGAAATACCAAAAGAGTAAGCACAGTGGGGGTGTGCTGCTATTTTAGATATCATGGTCAGATGGAAACCTTTCTGAGCAGCTGTCATTTGAGCAGAAACTTGTACTAGAGAAGAGGGTAAGATATGTTAATATATGAAAACAAAACTTTCCAGACAGAGAAGGGTTTAGTGTACTTGAAGAACTACATGGGGGCCAGTGTGTCAGGAGCATAGTGATTAAGGAGAAGAGATATATGTTAGACTGGAGAGATAACCAAAGGCAACTGCTATAGAGGCTTGCAGGCTAAGGAAAGGATCTTGATTTTGTTCTAAGAGTGATGATTTATTTATCAGTTAGATATTGCTGTGCAACACATTAATCCAAAACATCATGGCTAAAACAGCAAGCTTATTTAGCTCGTGAGCCTGAAGGTTATCTGAGTGGTTCAATGGATCTTGGCTGGGCGTGCTCATGTGTCAGTGCTCAGCTTGTGAGTCAGCCTGGGTGCTTCCTGTTCTACGATGGCCACAGCTGAGATGACTCGGCAGTAGTCCAGATGGCCTTTAATCCATTATAAGACCAAGACTTTTTTCGTGCAGCAGGTAAGGGTTTAAGAGTATGTTTATGGACTGGAAGAATTAATATTATTAAAAGACCATACTACCTAAAGCAATCTACAGGTTCAATGCAATCCCTATCAAAATACCAATGGCACGCTTCATAAAAATAGAAAAAAAACTCTAAAATTTGTGTGAAACCAAAAATAGCCAAAGTAATTCAAAGTAATCCCCCAAAAGAACAAAGTTAGAGGCTTCTCACTATCTCAACCCAAAATATATTTCAAAGCTATACTAACCAGAAAAGCATGGTGCACAAACAAACAAAATAGACAACCAAGAAACAAGTCCACTATTTACAGCCAGCTAATTTTCAACAAAGGCACCAAGAACAGGATGGTGGCAATGCAAAGTAGTCCAGCTGTTATGAAAAACAGTATTAAGGTTCCTCAAAAAACTACAAATAGAACTACCATATGATCCAGCAATTCCACCATTGTGTACACATCTAAAGGAAAGGAAATCAGTATATTAAAGAGATATCTGCCCTCCTTAATAAATGGTACTTGGAAAACTGTATATCGATATGCAGAATAATGAAACTAGACATCTATCCCTCACCATATAGAAAAATCAACTCAAATGGGTTAAAGACTTAAATGTAAGACCTGAAGATATAAAACTACTGAAAGAAAACATAGGGGAAATGCTTCAGGACAGTGGTCTGGGAAAAGATTTTATGGATAAGATCTCAACAGGACAGGCAACAAAAGCAAAAATAGACAAATGGGATTATATCAAACTAAAAACTTCTGCATAACAAAGGAAATGATCAACAAGCAAAGAGACAATCTTCAGAATGGAAGAAAATATTTGCAAACTATTTATTAGACAATGAGTTGGTAGACAGAATATAGAATGAACTCAAACATCTTAATAGCAACACAAAATAATTCAATTAAATGAGCAAATAATCTAAATAGACATTTCTCAAAAGAAGACATACAAATGGACAATGGGAAATCTTATGAAAAATATTCAACATCCCTCAACTAATCATCATGGAAATGAAAATCAAAATCACAATTAGATATCATTTCACCCCAGTTAGAATGGCAATTACCAAAAAGACAAAAAATAAATGTTGGTGAGGATGCAGATAAAAGGGAACTCTTACATGCTTTTGGTGGGAATGCAAATTAGTACAGCTATTATGAAAAACAATATTAATGTTCCTCAAAAAACTGAAAATAAAACTACCATATGATATAGCAATTCCACCATTGGGTATATGTCTAAAGGAAAGGAAACCAGTATATTAAAGAAAGATCTGCACTCTTACATTTATTGTGAAACTATTCACAATAGTCAAGAAATAGAATCAACTTAAGTGTTCATTGATGGAAGAATGGATAAAGAAATGTGGTATATGTACACAATGGGATACTATTCAGCCATAAAAGGAATGAAATCCTTTCATTCAAAGCAACATGGATAAGTTTGTAGGAGATTTTGTAAGTAAAATAAGCCAGGCACATAGAGATAAATACCACATGTTCTCACTAAAATGTGGAAGCTAAAAAGTTGAACTTATAGAAGTAGAGAGAAGAATAATAGTTACTAGAAGCTAGGAAGAGTAGGAGGAAGGGGCATAGGAAGAAATAGCTTAACTAATATAAAATTAAAACTACATAAGAGGAATAATTTCTAGTGTTCTATAGTACTCTAGGGTAATTATAGTTAGCAATAATTTATTATTTTCAAGTACAGGCACACCTCAGAGATATTGCAGTTTTGGTTCCATATTACTACACTAAGGTGACTATTGCAATAAATTGAATCACACAAACTTTTTGGTTTTCCAGTGCATTCAGAAGTTATGGTTACACTATACTGTAGTCTATTAAGCATGCAATAGCATTATGTCTAAAATATATATATATATATGTGAGATTAAAAACCCTGTATTGATAAAAATGCTAACGTTCATCTGAGCCTTTAGCAAGTTTATAATTTTTTTCCTGGTGGAGAGTTTTGCCTTGATGCTGATGGTTGTTGATGGCTACTGAATGATCGGGGTGACGGTTGCTGAAGGTTGGGGTGACTGTGACAATTTCTTAAAACAAGACAGTAATAAAGTTTGCCACAATGATTGATTCTTTATTTCATGAAAGATTTGCCTATAGCACAAGATGCTGTTTAATAGCATTTTACTCACAGGAGAACTTCTTTTAAAATTAGAATAAATCCTCTCACACTCTGGCATTGCTTTATCAATTACTAAGTTTATGTAATATTCTAAGTCCTTTATTGTCATTTTGACAATGTTCACAGCATCTTTACTGGGAGTAGATTCCATCTCAGGGAACTGCTTTCTTTGCTCATTCATAAGAAGCAACTCCGTATCCATTCAAGTGTGATGATGAGATTGTAGCAATTCAGTCACATCTTCAGGCTCCACTTCTAACTCTAGTTATCTTGCTATTTTCTCCACATCTGAATTTACTTCCTCCACTAAAGTCTTGAACCCTTCAAAGTCATGCATAAGGGTTGGAATCAATTTCTTCTAAACTCTTGTTAATGTTGTTATTTTGACCTTCTCCCATGAATCAAAAATGTTCTGAATGGCCTCTAGAATAATAAATCCTTTTCAGAAGATTTTCAATTTACTTTACCCAGATTCATCAGAGGAATGATGGTCAATGGCAGCTATAGCCTTACAAACTGTGCTTCTTAAATTATTAGATTACTCCTTGATCCATGGTCTGTATGTAGACTTGATGCTATGTTAGCAAGCATTAAAACAGCATTCATATCCTTGTATATCTTCTTAAGAGTTCTTGAGTGATCAGGTGCATTGTAAATGAGAAGTGATATTTTGAAAGGAATCTTTTTCTGAGCACTGGTTCTCAACAACGGGCTTAAAATATTCAGTAAGCCATGTTGCAAACAGACGTGCTGTCATCTAGGCTTTGTTATTCCATTTACAGAGCACAGGAAGAATAGAGTTAACATAATTCTTAAGGTGCCCTAGGATTTTGACTGATAAATAAGCATTGGCATCAACTCAAAATCACCAGCTGTATTAGTCCCTGACAAAAGAATCAGCCTGTTCTTCAAAGCTTTGAAGCCAGGCATTGACTTTTCCCCTTCACCTGTGAAAGTCCTAGCTGGCATCTCCATTCTTAAGCAAGGCAGTTTTGTCTACATTGAAAATGTGTTGTTTAGTGTAGCCGCCTTCATGAATGATATTAGCTAGATCTTCTGGAGGACTTGGTGGAACTTCTTCATCAGCACTTGCCACTTCACTTTGCATTTTATGTTATGGAGGTGGCTTCCTTCCTTAAATTTCATAAACCAAACTTCCTCAGTCTTCATAGAATTGGAGAGAGTTAGAGCCTTGTTTTGGATTAGGATTTGTCTTCAGGGGAATTTGTGGGTGTTTTGATCTTCTGTCCAGACCACTAAAGCTGTCTCCATCTCAGCTATAAGTCTGTTTCACTTTCTTATTATTCATATGTTCTCTGGAGAAATACTTTTAATTTCCTTTAAGAACTTTTTCTATGCATTCACAACTTGGTTAAATATTTAGCACAAGAGACCTAGTTTTCAGCCTATCTCAGCTTTCAATATCCCTTCCTCACTGAGTCTAAACATTTGTAGCTTTTGAGTTAAAGTTAGAGATGTTTGATTGTTCCTTTACTTGAACACTTTAGAGGCCATTGAAGAGTTGTCAACTGGCCTAATTTCAATAGTGTTGTGTTTTAGGAAATAGGGAAGCCTACAGAGAGGGCGATTGCTAGTTAGTGAAGCAGTCAGAATACATACAATATTTGTAGATTAAGTTTGCAGTCTTCTATGGGCATGGCTTATGGTGCTCCAAAACAGTTGCTACAGTAACATCAAAGACTGATAATCACAGATCACGATGACAAATATTATAACAATGAAAGAATTTGAAATATTGTGAAAATTATTAAAATGTGACAGAGAGACACAAAATGACATGTGCTTTTGGAAAAATGGGTCTATGGACTTGTTCCGTGAAGGTTTACCACAAACCTTCAATTTGTAAAGATTGAAATATCTGTGAAGCACAATAAAGCAAAGTGCAATAAATTGAGGTATGTTTGTAGTAGAAAGTGGATTTTGAATGTTCCCAACACAAACAAATGATAACTGTTTGAGGTGATGACTATCTTAATTACCTGATTTGTATCATGATATCATAATGTACTCCATGAATATGTATGTACAATTGTTATGTGTAAATTAAAAATAATAAAAGTTTAAAGAGTAAATATAGACTTAGAAAGCCTAAAAAATCCCTTTTTCTACAATCTATTAGCCAAATAAGTCATAAGATCAGCCCAGATTCAAAGAATGGGAAAAGAAACTTTACCTTTTAACGGTGAAACCTGCAGAGTTACAATACAAAGTGTATAGAATGATGGAGGATTTAGACCATTTTTATCTTTGATTGACAACAGGATTTCATAGAAAATTAAGGAAGTGGCATTAAATAAGTGGTATTTGGGCCGGGCGCAGTGGCTCACGCCTGTAATCCTAGCACTCTCGGAGGCCGAGACGGGCGGATTGCTCAAGGTCAGGAGTTCGAAACCAGCCTGAGCAAGAGCGAGACCCCGTCTCTACTAATAATAGAAACAAATTAATTGGCCAACTAAATATATATAGAAAAAATTAGCCCAGCATGGTGGCGCATGCCTGTAGTCCCAGCTACTTGGGAGGCTGAGGCAGAAGGATCACTTGAGCCCAGGAGTTTGAAGTTGCTGTGAGCTAGGCTGACGCCACGGCACTCTAGCCCGGGCAACAGAGTGAGACTCTGTCTCAAAAAAAAAAAAAAAAAACCCACTTCCTAACGTCAGGCCGGCGCGGTGCCTCACACCTGTAATCCTAGCACTCTGGGAGGCCGAGGCAGGAGGATCGCTCAAGGTCAGGAGTTCAAAACCAGCCTGAGCAAGAGCGAGACCCCGTCTCTACCTAAAATAGAACAACTGAAAATATTAGCCGGGCATGGTGGCGCATGCCTGTAGTCCCAGCTACTCGGGAGGCTAAGGCAGGAGGATCGCTTGAGCCCAGGAGTTTGAGGTTTCTGTGAGCGAGGCTGATGCCACGGCACTCTAGCCCGTGCAATAGAGTGAGACTCTGTCTCAAAAAAAAAAAAACACAAAACTTCGTAATGTCTTTTTTGTTATTGTTATAACCTGAAACCAACTAGAGATAGTAGCCCTGGTTGGGAAGAACTCTATAAACAACATTGCACATCACACACTGGGGGTAAAACCATGTTAAATGATTTTTCTTACAGATATTGTTCACTTGTATTCTGGTGTGCAGTGTCTGTTCATCTCCTTTGCCCAATTTTCTTTTTTGTTTGTTTCTGTTTTTTTGGTTTTTGTTTTTTGGGGTTTTTTTTTTTTTTGCTCCAACTTCAACAAGCCAACAAGCATCAGAATCCTTTGCCCAATTTTCTATTAGAGTATTTAACTTCCTGAAAATTCATTTATGAACTTTTTTTTTGAGACAGAGTCACACACTGTCATCCCAGGTAGAGTGCAGTGGCATCATCATAGCTCACTGCAACCTCAAACTCCTGGGCTTAAGCGATCCTCCTGCCTCAGCCTCCCAAGTAACTGGGACTACAAGGCATGTACCACCATGCCTGGCTAATTTTTTCTATTTTTAGCAGAGACAGGGTTTCACTCTTGCTTAGGCTGGCCTATGAACTCCTGAGTGTGATTCTCCTGCCAAGGCCTCCCAGAGTGCTAGGATTACAGGTGTGAGCCACCATGCCCAGCCCAATTTGTGAGCTCTTTTAAGGATAATTTAGGCCAGGCGTGGTGGCTCACACCTGTAATTCTAGCACTCTGGGAGGCCGAGGCGGGTGGATCACTCAAGGTCAGGAATTCAAAACCAGCCTGAGCAAGAGCGAGACCCCGACTCTACCTAAAATAGAACAACTAAAAATATTAGCCGGGCATGGTGGCGCATGCCTGTAGTCCCAGCTATTCAGGAGGCTGAGGCAGGAGGATCGCTTGAGCCCAGGAGTTTGAGGTTGCTGTGAGCTAGGCTGACGCCATAGCACTAACTCTAGCCCGGGCAACAGAGTGAGACTCTATCTCAAAAAAAAAAAAAAAAAAAGGGATAGCTTAAGGACAAGTCATCTATGTTACAAATGTTTTCCCATTTTAATATTTGCATTTTTATTTTGGTTTTGGTACTGATACACTGAAGAGTTTTTTGGTGTTTAGGTAAACAAAGCTATCAATCATTTAGAGTTCTTGTTAGTACAATGCATATAAAGATATTACCCAGGCCTAAATATATCAACATTATTCTAGTAAATTTGTGGTTTTATCACCTTTATAATACACAATTTAAATATATAATTGTTAATTTATAAAAGACAGTATTTAAACTAATTATACAAGTTTAATCCCATTGTTCAGACTGCTTGGGGATTGTTCATTCTTGAGTTAATTCAGAATTACATGAAATAAGATAGTTATTTGCCTTTCTTCATTGATTTATTAATTTGTTTTTATTATTTGTTGGTAACAGCCTTATTGAGATATAATTCACATACCATACAACTCACTCATTGAAAGCATACATTTCAGTGGCTTTTAGCATGTTCAGAGTTGTGCAATCATCACCACCATCAATATCAGAACATTTTCATCACTCCAAAAAGAAACCCTGTACCCCTAAAAAAAAGAAAAGGAACCCCAGACCCCTTAGCCATCACCTCCAAGTCGCTGCCCAGCGCTAGGCAACTGCTAATTTAATTTCAGTCTCTAGAGATTCGCCTGTTCTGGACATTCCACATAAATGGGATTATACAATATGTGGTCCTTTGTGACTGGCTTTTTTCACTTAGCATAATGTTGTTGAGGCTCATCCGTGTTGTGGCCTGTGTCAGTAACTCGTTTGTTTGTCTACTAGATTAGAGAAATAATAGCATAGATCATTCTTATTATTCCTTTGTATGGCTATAGTACATTTTGTTTATTCATCAGTTGATGGACATTGGGTGTTTTCTGCTTTTTGGCTATTATGCATAGTGCTGCTGTGAACACTCATGTACAAGTTTTTGCATGGATGTATGTTTTCATTTACTTTGGGTGTATACCTAGACGTGTAGAATTTTGGGGTCATATATTGGTTTATTTTTAATCCATCTTTATACCATACATTCATACTAGGGGTATAGATTTTAAAAAGAGTCTACTTTCCCCTATTCTGTGACAGCCCAGTAAAAATGGGAATTGGGTTGACTATTTGAGTAAATGTATATGAATTTGTTATCACTGAAGTAGGTCTCACAGTTGGAAAGGATTTTCACTTCCTTTCATCTTGGCAGGAAGAATGTTTTCTCCAAGTTCCTTTATACCTAACAGTAGGAGAGGCCAACTCTTTGATTCTGTACCTAAGAGCCTTATATAATAGCATTCTCTGAAAAATTAAGAATCACACAAAATGGGTGAACCCAAGGTAAATTGTCCTCTGAGTCCTGAGCAATTTAATAACTTACTTTTTCTGATTACAAAAGCAATGCATGATTACTTTGGAAAGTACACGATGAATAAAATAAAAATATCCCATATCTTGCCCAGAGGTAGCCACTATTAACTTATCTCCGTGGCCCAGTTTAGATGCTGAAAAAGTATACTGGTAACCTTCAACAAATTATAGGCAAACTATTTCAAAATACTCTTAAAGGAGAATCTTTTAAATATTTTTTCCTTCTCATTGCTTTTCTAAAGTATTTTGCAGACTTACAAAGTGCTGTTTCTCTATACAACAAAGCAGTAGCTATCATTTGTTGAGTAAATAGTACGTACCAGTTACTTTATAAATTTAGTGTTAATTCTCACAACCACCTTGTAAACCAGGGATTATAACTGTAGCGCTCAGTTATTGAGGGCCTGCTCTGTGCTCAGTGATTTGCAGACAGTCTTTATATTGTGTAATTGGGAAAACCAAAGCTCAGAAAAGGCAAGTGACCTGTGCCAAGTCACACAGCTCCAGAACCACCTTCCCATGCAAGAGATCACTGTCATTCCTTGCCTAGACTTCTGGAACAGCCTCCCACTCCTGCCCCTCCAACCTGTTCTCCCCTTTTACTGCTAGAAAAATCTTCTTAATACGTTAATCAGAGCACATGAGCACATCTTAAACCTTGCATAGTTTTCCCCTCAGAGAATTTACTGTGTTAGGCTATTAATCAAACTATAATTGTCTAGATACTGTGATGTTTGTCAATTTTTTAAAAATTTGTATTTGTTCAGGTTTTTTTCATTCTAAGTAAATATTCAGTTTCATACCAAATTTCTTATTCTTTTGCTTAAAGAAGACCCTCCATCTGCTTAAATAATATGATTTTCAATATAAACCTGCATCAGCCCCTGCTTTCCATTCTCTTCATTCTGACCTACAGCTGCACCTCCCCTCATACCCCCATCTCGTCTGTACCGGAGTCCTCTCTGTCCCTCTTGCACCCCAGGTTCTTTTCTACCTTGAGGTCTTTACCAGATCATGCCTCTACCTGGAACGCTCTTCCCCTACTTTCTGTAGGACTCGCACTTTCTCCATCTCTGGTCCTCACTCACAAAGGCATTTCCTGACCACCCCATCTAAAACAAAGCCTCCCAGCCCCACGCCATCACGCTCTATTTATTCGACAGTTCTTATCAAATTCTGAAACTACCTTGTTTGCCTTTCTACTGCCTGCCTTCCTGTCCTAAGCAGTAAGTCCTATGAAGGCGGGAACATTTATCTATCTTGCTCACTACATCATCCCTAGAATTTGGCATAGACAGTAGTTGACTCTCAAATATTTGTTGACTGAATAAATAAATGACCATCCAGGATTCAGACTCATGTTTATTTGACTTCAAAGGTCAAAGACTGTGCACTTCCCAATATGCCAAGGACTTTCTGTATTTCCCAGTGTCTTACCCCACAGAGCATCAAAAAGATCGTATGTGCATTAGAAACACAGCAATTTCAACTCGGGTTCACCAATGGCTGAGAAGATCAGACATAAACCAGGATCAAAATATCCTCTTCCATGTGGATGACTTCCAGCATTCTTTAGCTTTCAAAAATTCAAAACACCTAAAATTAATCAGGCATGTAATAGAAGAGCAAAGAAAGATCGTGTCTTAGCCGGGCGCGGTGGCTCACGCCTGTAATCCCAGCACTCTGGGAGGCTGAGGCGGGTGGATCACTCAAGGTCAGGAGTTCGAAACCAGCCTGAGCAAGAGTGAGACCCCCCGTCTCTATAAAAATAGAAATAAATTAATTGGCCAACTAAAGATATATATAGAAAAAATTAGCCGGGCATGGTGGCGCATGCCTGTAGTCCCAGCTACTCGGGAGGCTGAGGCAGAAGGATCGCTTGAGCCCAGGAGTTTGAGGTTGCTGTGAGCTAGGCTGACGCCACAGCACTCTAGCCTGGGCAACACAGTGAGACTCTGTCTCAAAAAAAAAAAAAAAAATGAATGGAAAAATAGTTTGCAGAAGGATATGTATGGTATAACATTTATTTAAAAATTTTGAATCTGTAAAACAATACTATGTAATTTTAACATATTAAGAGCATAAAAATGTGCAGGAATAATAAACATTAATTTATGACAGTGGTTACTTCTGCTTGGAGGAACCAGGGACAGAGAGGCCTTTAGATATAAGTTTATAATTTTTTAAGTGTCAGGAATGGCCATGGCGCAATGTTATAAAGATGGT
>CAUYRT010001037.1:0-35095 GCA_963574885.1 Lepilemur ruficaudatus
GGGTGTGTGTGCCTGTGTTGGGTGTATATGTGGTGTTGGGGTCAGCAGGTTCCAGCAATTAGCAGGACAATCAGAAGAACGAAAGCATCCACGCCACGGTTCACACTGGTGTGCAGACTTCCAACAGTACCTCACTTGGGCTTCCAGGACCACATGGTCTTCACCGCAGGGTTTAGAGTAACAAGACTCCACCAGCCCTGCCACACCCCACTCTTCCCCAGACTGTACTGAAAACACAATTCCTGAGGGCATTCATGGACTCCCCGCTGCAGAAACACTCCAGGGCGATTTGCCTCAGTAACTCAGACTTAGGATATGACTCACTTGGAGAGGAGGGACTGTTACTGTGGGTAGGAGAGGTTTTCTGAAAGTTGGACATAGAGAATGCAACAGAAAAACATACTCAGAGAGGCCTGAGACAAATGGCTGGTGTTACAACACGGGGATACCCACAAGAGACCAACAGCATACGAAGAGTTTTAACTCCCTGGGAGCTTTTCAGCTAATCAGCACGCAATTTCAAAATGTCTCCCTCTTAGTTATTCTTCACCCTTGCACTAAAGTCTAATGCTCAGATAGAGCCTGGAATGGTCAGGCTTTGCAGCATAAAGGAGAGGGCAAGGACAGGACATGTGGCCCGCCCACCTCCACCTCTGCTGCCATCAGTGAGGACAGAGCAGCAGCCTCGCAAGGGCTCTGCGTCCTGTTGCTTCAGCAGGGATGAGCACGACTGGGATCTGTAGAGGAACACGGGGTGCAAGTCACCACTCCAGGGCTGATCCCCCATTTCCACACCATCTTCTTTCCTGAAAGCCCTTGAAGGAGATGATCCCTTAAGGGACAGAGAAAATTGGAACTTGATTTTCAAACTATTTAGAAAGGCTTCAGGAACTACTGGGACCATGTATCACTTTAACACCTTTTGGTGGCTAATAAGTGACTCATTTTGATGCAATGAGCAAACACAAGCAATGGTCTGGGATGCATCTAAAGTATTTGGAGATCCTGCCAGGTTTTGCTTTAAAACACCACTGATGGCTACCAATCTCCTTTCTATTTCTATCCCACCCACCTCCCCTTCATCACCTCGTACCTAAACTACTGCAATATTCTCCTAATGAACTGCCTTTAGTCTCTCCCCATGACTAATCATCCTATATCTCAATGCGAGAATTTCTCACAGTACCACTCTATGCACAGACTTGCACACACGCACGACTAACCAATTGAGCCCTATTTCCCTAGGACTGTCCTGGTTTTAGCATGAACATCCCATGTCCCAGGAAACTCCTCAGTCCCAGGAAAATTGGAACCATTTAACCTAACAGATCAACCCAACACATACACAAGCACACACACACCTGCTTTATCTTTCGCACTGTCTCTTTCTCACTGACTCACCACCGCCAACAGTGCTTCACATGTAATGTGTACGCAATCAACATGGGTGGGTGGATGGAGGGATGGATGGAAGAAATGTGCTAATTCAGGACAAAGCTCATACTCATCCTTCTACAATGTTATAAACTGGTACAATACAGAGGGGCTGTTTAGTCGGTTTTAGCATTGTTTGGTTTATAAAGCAGCTTTGGCATATCAGGATTCACAATACTCCTGTAGGAGTATCATATTTTCCCCTCACATCACAGATGCGGCACCTGATCCATGGGGAAGCTAATAACTTGTCAAGTGCACACAGCTAACGGGGGAAGACGCAGTCATCACACCAGGCTCATGACCCTCTCAACCCCATTCCCTTCTACTTTGTTCAATGCCCTACTCTATCTAACTCGATCCCCCTCTCATTTCTGAATAGATAACAAATGACTGTTCTTGCTGCCACATCCTTTCTCAAGCCATCTCATCAGCAAGGGATCTCCTCACGATATTCCTCCACTTGATCATAATCACAACAGTTGTCATCTACCGAACACTTACTACGTGTTGAGCGAGAAGAGAGAATGTAGACAGGGTACACCAGCTCTGAAATGTCTCGGCCTGGAAGTGTCACACATCAGTGCCACTCTCACTTCACTAGTGGGAACGAGTCTGTGGCCCACCTCAATGCAAAGTGGCTGGGAGCCAAAGTTATCCCCTGGGACCAGGAAGGAGAGCAGAACCAGACAAAAGAGGGCACTAGAAGGCCCTGTCAAGGGGCCAAAGCCAAATAGTGCCTTATCAACTGGAGCTCATGGTGACTGAAGTGGGGAGAAAGAAAAAGGAAAAGATTAGACCCACAGGTACGTCTCCTCCAGGCAGAACAGGGCATGCCCAGAAGGTGAGGTACAACCTGGTGACTAACATAGGAGACCAGTGGTCCACAGTTGATACTCAGTCTCAGAACAGGACTCAAATTCTCAGATAGAGGATCAGGCATCAAAACTGGGGCACTGCTTCTTTGAACCACCCTACCAGTGAGTATGATTTTAAAATGCCTGGGCTTCCTCATGAAAGGTTAGCTACACAGTCACAAAGGATAACAGGACTGCGTGACAGTAATCAAATAGACACCCAACCTGAGTCCTGTGACAGGTATATCTCTCCATCACTAATACACACGCATGCACACACACACACCAGACAGCAGAAGGCAGGATTTATATATTCTTCCCTTAATTCTTTGCCTAGAGAACTTAACTGAGGGAGTTGCAAGAAACCTGACTTCTTTAGAAGTCAAATGCTCAAATAGGCCATCAGTCTGTGTGATTTAATAACCAAACTCTCTGAAATGAGTTTGCTGGAAGCAGTCTGTGTTTAGCTTGAGAACTGGCTTAGAATTATGCCTATATCATGGCCAGGTGGCATTAGGCAGTGAGGATTAACATCCATAATAGACATCCAATAATATTTGTTAACAACACTATAGGGGTGGTAACCTTGACCACAATATCTCTGACCTTGAATTTAACTCTGAAATAAACACATAAGACAAAACTGTATCTCTACCAAAAGCCCACTAGTGTCAGCAGGCAGATAGAATATGAGTCTGGTCAGCCCTGAAGAATGTCTTTGTGCCAATTTTTAGGACTACACAGATAAGCTAATTTAAAATTTTGCTTGAATATTTGGAAACTAGACATTTTCAAAATAACTGATTATTTAACTGGATTCGATTAAATGGTTTTAAATTACTCTACATGTACAGATAAAATATGTCATCCCTACCAAGAGGACAATAATAATTTGGCAGTTTCTAGCTTGAGCCAAGTAATTTATTCCTAATTAATTAATATTCATATTAATTCCTAATATTGATAAAGCCAATGGTCACAAAATAGTGGCATCAAATGGTCATTTTTTACAGTGAACAGACACATCTCTGGGGTTTCCAGTAGCAAAACAAAGCTAATGATTTTGGTGGGCCCAAAGTAAATTATCTTGTAACTTACTGTAATCATTGCCCTAATATGCCGGAGTAAGTCTCTCTCTTTTCAACCAGGCAGAGCTTTGTTTCAGCATCTACATTCTCTAGTCCTCAAAACTGGATTCTATTTCATTCCATTCTCATAGCCGACCTACGTATGCTAAGTATGGTATCATTGCTAAGTCTACAAAGATGATGGTAATAATTGCCATTTTATCATATTCATTTTACAGTGAGGAAACTGAAGCTTAGAAAGGTTACCTGAGCTGTTGCAAAGTAATAAATGGCAAAACTGGAATTTAGAGAAGGGCTGTGTGACCCCAGTGTCCATGGTCATAACCACTACTGCACAATCCTACCCTCAGAAGACGTGTAGTCACATGCTTGGATCTACAGAATTCATCACCTACGACACCTGCATGCACCCTGAGGCACCTGCATCGTCCCCAAAGGCAGGACTGTCCTGTCCCCACCTTGCCCTTGCCTGCTCCTCTCTGTCTTACACTTCGGTCCTCTGAGAGTTGGAGAGTTGACCTGAATCCCAATCTGAGCCATCCTGCCTGATCCAAGCTGATTTCCTGCCATGAACTCAGACCACTGCTCCCCCAGAACTCAAGTCCTTTGTACCCAACTTTGAGGCAGTATAGAGCAGTTAAGAGCCTATACTCACTCCTCTAAGGCTTAGTTTCCTTATGTATAAAGTCAATGTAATATTATTTCCTTTAAGATTGAATGAAATAATCTATGTCAAGTGCCAAGTACAGGACTTGTCTACTGGGGGCCGCCATCTGCCTTGAGTTTCCCAAGATTATGTTTGGCCAAAAAGGTTAGACCACCCTCCCTGCACAGTGTTAAAGATGCTTTGCCTGATTTATACACAGCATCCTTGGATGCTGTGCACTGCTATGCCCCGTGCCTACCTCCGAAACCAAGCCAGGTTCCCCAGCCCACAACATATTGGCCAAAGGGACAGGGCTCTACTTTTCCTCTGTCAGCCTTGGCTGAAGTCCCAGCATCCCTGGTCCTGTTTCCCCACTTCAGAACAGTGCTGCTCAATAGAATTTTCTGGGGTGGTGGAATTGTGCTATCCAAAATAGAAGCCACCAGCCACAGTAGCTATTGAGCACTTGGAATGTGGTTAATACATCTAAGGAATGGAATTTTTAATCTTAATTAATTTTAATTTAAATCACCACATGTGGCTGTGGTTGGTGGCCAGCATATTAGACAGTGCAGGTGTAGAACAGGTGTGTTTCCATCTCTCTGCTCCCAGGCATTGCATCAGCCCATGTGGGGCTGCTTAGCCACAGTGAATTCCAGCCCAAGGGTAACTCGCCAAATGCCCATTGGCTACTATAGATGGGCCTGTGATTACAGCTAGTGCATTTGCCTCAGCATTGAGAAATCCACCTCCCAGGTAAAACCCCTTCAGGGGTCATTGGAAGGTAAGGAGGAAACAGACAAGCAATCCAGCAGTGGGACGACAGCAGCCAGAGCTGAGGAGGGGTGTATATAATTACATATCCCAGAGCCGGAGAGGATTAGAAGTGCTACAGAAGTGAATGTCAGGCAACATGATATTCCACAGGTGTGAAAGTAGCATTTCTATAGAGTTGGACAACACTCTCTAAATCAAAAATATCTGCTGCCGAAGGGGAGAAAAAAGAGAGAGTGAAGTGAGTCATAAACTAGAGTCAACTGGGATAGGAGAGACAGTACAGAGTAGTCAGCCCAGCAGATCATACTTATAAACCTGACTGCTCACACCCTGTTCTAAACATTGAGTCCTTTATCAAAGGGACATTTGCTTTAAATTGAAAATAGACATTAGGAAAAAAAAACAGAATTTACAGATGAGGAAATTGAGGCTTAGGAAGGTTATTTACTCAAGTTCATACAGCTTATAAGATGTATAACCAAGATATGCTGCCCCCAGGCAGTGGGATTCCAGATCCTCATCCTCAGTGATGCAGGATTCACAAGAGAGGTAAGGCTAATGACAGCGGGAGAGGTCATTTGAATAGCCCAGGAATCAAGTAAGAATGGAAATGAATATTGAATCAAAACAATTTTAGTCCTTGATGGGATGTATGGGACCCAGGAGCAGAAGGGAGGGATTCAGGAATCGGGATCTGATTCAAGGAGCAAGATGATGAGCTGGGTTTTTGATGTTTTGATCTATAGATTACAGTGAGGGAACTAAGAGAAAATGATCAAAAATCAGCTGGAGACAAGGGACTAAAACTATGGAGAGAGGCTAGGGCTGAAGATAAAAATATCAGTTGGAGAATTGTTGCATCATGGACAAACTCTGAAAACAAGAGAATATAACGAGAAAGAAGCAACAGCCAGAGTATTTCAAGAGAGGAGACATTGTCAGAAAACTGACGTTAATTGCCCACCAGGAGTCACTTTTGCTAGGTAATTGTACAGTTCATTGTTTCACCTCATCATCCACAACACAAATCTGTCAGAGAGGGGATATGAGAGCAAACACTTGCCTCTTCCCTTCCAACATCATCTGACAATCTGGGCTAGTCCCCTCCCACGCTCAGTGGAAGCGCTCCCAGTGAGTGGGGCACTTCTCCCAGTGCAGGGATGAGTCATGTGACCCACCCTAAGCCAATCAACACCTCCCATTCCCCCTGGCCATTGTGATTGGTTCAGGGATAGGCACAAGACCCAATCAGCTTCAGGGAGACCCAGTGAGGCTTTCACTGGGAATGCTGGGACAGAATCAGGCAGGCTTTCCCTAGGGGTTTAAGCTTGAGCAGGGTCAGGCACAGAGCAACTGCAACCATCTTTCTACCATTTGAAGTCTGAGACTGGAGTCAAAACGGGAGAATCAAAACGGAGAGGAAGAAATCGGGTCCTTGGATGACTTTAGAGTCCTGAATAGAAATACGCCTAAAATGGGAACCCACAGCCTTTCCACTCATGTGAGGCAGTAAATTCTGTTTGGGATGAGTATTCTAGTATTTGCAACAGAAGGATTCCTACCTGACGCAGAAATGAGCCGTTTTCCAGGCAAGGCAAACGAGGCTCCAAGAGATTAGCTACCTCGCCAAGATCGTGCATTTATTTGGACAGTGCAGGTGTAGAACATGCTCAACGGGTGTGTTCCCTGTCTCTCTGCTCCCAGCCATTGCATCACCCCTCTTCTTCATTTCACCCTGATAAGCTGGGAGGGAAGACAAACTAGATGTTTAACTGATTGCAGTGTGACAAACGTTAAAAAAAATAAAGACACAACAGGAAGACAGAGTGAAAGAAGAGCAAAGAGTGAAGGACACTATGAATAAAGTACAAGTTTCAACGATGCCTGCAGATTCTGAAAATTTGAGATTTTCCTAGGGCCCACATCTCTCGTAATGGCTCAGTAAAATAGGAAATCAAGGATGACTCTCCTTACTTGACTATTTTAAACTCCAGCCGCTTACAGAGCACTAATTAGAAATCATTTCAAGCAAAACACCTGTTCATTCATTGATTTGCTAAAACGTTGATATTGGCGATCTGTGAGAATAATTTTGCATTTCAGTGCTAAGAAAAATGATTAGTGCGAGGAAACCATAGAAAGCAAATCTAGACCCACTAAGATCCTCAGTTTTCAGAAGGCAAACTACCATGAATTATTCTAATTATTCAACCTTTTCTCACCAGAATAATCCAAAGTGAGCACACATTCCCGGGGGGGAGGGGCAAAGTTTGAAGCATCTCTTCCATAGCAGCCTTCAATGGATATTTGATCTTTGAAGTTTCATGTTTTCAAATTCTTGCCAATTTTGCATTCTTCTCCATAAGACATCTATTTGTTTCCACATAGAAATATTTTTAGATATTTATCAATTAACTACTTAACTTACATTCGACAAAATCTGCTAGCAAAACTTACTCTCCGGTTTCATGTGCCACTTACTCTCTGGTTTCATGTGCCACATGCATCTTGCAACTTCTCACACATTTAGGTCACCACGAAACACCCCAGGGTGTTACAGATCAGAGAAGCTGGGATAATAATGGCCAAAACAATGGGTTAGTGCCTGCTGCTTGCCAAGCACCTGTTCCGGCTGCTTCACATACATTAACTCCTTTGTTATATTTAATTCACAACCACCTATGAATTAAATATATTCATATTTCCATTTTACACTTGAGAAAACTGAGTCACAAGAGGTTAAGTGACTTGCCCGAGGTTACATAAGTTGTAATGGATAGAGTTAGGATTTGAATGCCATATCTGGCTCTTGACCACTAGGCTATATGCCTTGCAAGTCTATTAGTTCCTGACATAGAACCCTACCCGTCCCCTGAGGACTACAATCAAGAATGTGTTAGAAATAAACAGGAATGTGAGTGGGCAAAGACATTGGGGAAACTCGGTTGTATCTATCAAAATTCTACACGCTCCCTTCCGTAGCCTGGCAACCCCATTCTTAGGCATCCGTTGCAGTGAAACGCTCGCAGAAATGGACAACAGGACACCCTTGCAGCAGTGCTTTTTAAAGGGAGAGATTGAAAAAGAGTCTAAAGGGCCATCGATGCTAGATTTCTTTAATTTTGGCACATCCATGCAATGGATTGCCGTGAAGCCATTATAAAGAACAAGGTCAATTTTTACATGTGCCATGGGAAATTCTCTAAGGTACAGAGTTAAGAGAAGGGCAAGTTGCAGAATAATGCGTGCAGAATGAGGCAGGGATTTAGACATTTAGGTTGAAAACAACATAAAACATGTACAAAAACCTTATTTTTGGACATGAAGCAGACTCTATGGCAAATAGCAGTAGGAATTTTGGTGCTTGACAATGGTTAATGATGATCCCAAAAGATACCTAAGAGGCAAGACAGTAGACATTACTATTAGTCACCAGGAGCAAAAGAAGTGACAGACACACTAAGGATGTAGGAAAGTGCACCCTTTATCCAAGATGCTATAGAAACTAGAAGAATGTCCTACAAGATAATATGGGTCAAATCAAAAAGGATTTTGAAGGGCATGGCATGGAATGTGGAATCATGATCATCCTCAGCCCGCACCTTTGCTCTGACTGTCTGAAAAGTTGTCTACATCCTGCAGAGAGATGACCTGCCTGGCTTAAAGTCACCCAGCTAGTTAAGGATTGAGCTGGCATCAGACACCAGATGTCCTGTAAGTCCAAAGCTGCTCCCCTTTCAACTCACTCAACCCTGGATTGCTGATCTTTCAGTTGCATTCCAAGTGTTTTCAAGTGTCTTGATCTCTAACACAAATTGTACAAACATACTGGCACCCAGGTCACCAGACTCCAGGGGCCCCCCAGACATGCCCAAAGAGAGCTGATGTGTCCTTTTCTATAAGAAGCTTTTTGTTTTGCATGCTCACCCTTCAGTCATGCAAGCCATTTTTATTTAAAATCTTGGTATTTTTCTCCATTCTGTTTCATTGCAGCCGCTCACCAATAAATATTATTTTTAAAAATGCTGCCTGTACTCCCATGCTGTCCACATCTCTTCTGTCACCTTCTGTCATTTGGTCATTCTGCTGTGCTTTGTGCACCTTGGTTTTTCTCCGGTGGATACTTGAAAGGCCCAAGTTACAGGAGCCCAGAGTCAAGTCAGATTACTGTGGGGATGCTGCCCTCTGCAGGCCGTGGCCAGGCATGGCCCGCTAAGACAGAAGCCTGGCTCCAGACAGGCAATTAATAATAGCTATGATGTTCTGACTCCTGTACATGGATTATCTCATTTAGTCCTCACAAAACCCCCGTGAGGTTAAAAAATATTATTATCTCCATTTTTCAAAGGAGAAATCTGATTCCTAGAGGGGTTAGGTAACTTGTCCAAGATAACACAGCTACCAAGCAGCAGAAACAGGATTTGAACCTAAGCCATCTCTCTCCAGAATCCGTCCTGCTAACCCCTCCAGCAGACTGCCTCCCAGAGGGAAGGTAACTCACAATTTTTGAGCAGTGGCACCATGACAGGCATCTTATGTACATTACCTCATTTAATCCATTTGTCAGCCAAAGGTAAACAAAGAAACCAAACAATTAATTGACTTACCTGTGGTCACACAGCCGATAAGTCAGCTCTTTCTGGGTCCAAAGCACTGACTTCCTCCATGTGACATTCCTGCAGGTGTGCTGCTCAGCGCAGGACAGCATTAGCGGAGGGCACACTTGACTGACAGCCACCAGCTGTGGTCCTTTGGAATCACCGCAAACTTTGCCCTGAGTTCTTCCAGTGGAGGACTAGAGCCAGGCCATTTCTGTCCAGTGCAGGCCTCCTGTAAGGAGCCTTAGCTTGGGGGCTGCCCCTGGGCCTAGGGGACCCTCTCAGAGTCACACTTCAGGCAGCGTTTCTCCTCCCTGGGGCTCCTCCCTTCCTGCCCCACTCCGCAGGTGTCAGGTGGCATTGTGGTCTGAAGGTCTCCTGCCCACTCCTGCTTCCTCCTTCTTTATCCTTCACAGGTAATTGGGCAATTTGGGGATCCATTTAGGTGAATTAGACACTGATCTTACCCTCAGGTTGTTTGCGTCGAGTAGAGATTAGTCACGAACATCAACAACGGTGCAGCAGATTAAGAGCCGTGTAGAGGGAGGAGTCTGCAGTTCGCACTCAGAACACCTGGACCAGAGTCCTGCATCTGCCATCTTGGGCTACTTACTTCTCCTCCCAAGTCTTGGTTTCCCCATCTGTAACCGGAGCTCAGTAGAGCACCACAAGCCCCATGCTCTGACGGTTAAGAAAGCTTTGAAGTCAGGCACACCTGGGTTCAACTCCCAGCTGGATAAAATTGAACAAGGGGATTAGTTCCTCCGCACTTCAGTTTCTTCCTGTGTATAATGGGCTCGCAAACACATCTTGTGGTGTTGCTGTGACAATTAAGAGTGATACACATGGAAAAAATCTGTGCGTATTAAATATGAAATGTATGCATGGCAGCCATTCACCAAATCCTTTCAGTAAGAATAGAAAAGATCCCATTGGGGAAGTGCTTGGTAAGGAATGCTGGCCGGACAGGTTAGTTACTGCTGTTATTATAAACGTCACACGGGGGAACGGAAGCATGGCGTCTGGAGTTCAAAGGAGAGCGAGAATTAGCAGAACGAGGCAGAGAGGAGTCAGGCCTTGGAAAGGCAGAGGTGGTGTCTGGGTGTGGGGCCCAGCAGAGGCAAGAACGCGCAGGGCCCGCTCGCACCCTGGTCTGGAGCCCGGTCCCCACCTGACCCCGCTGGGTGAGCACAGATGCATCTGATGTAGGCACCCCCAGGACAGCGTGTTCACAGGAGAAATGCGGGAAGGGGAGGAGGGGAGCCTCAGACATCTCAGGCCTCAGGCAGCTGAACAAGGAGTTTACAATCACACTGAGATCCAAGACACACACTGTCGGCACAGTCCATAATAGCGCCCAAGACTGTGGGAAGGCGTGAGAATGACAATGTGGCTACCGCAGCCCCGAGACCTGCCCTTGCCCAGGGGATGAGGAGCACATTCCCTTAGACAGGAAGGAAAAGGGAACGTGACCAGGCAGAGGAAAACCAAAGGCAGGAAGGCGACAGTTCTTTTCATTTGTATCCCACTTTTCCAAAGGCGTTGGCACACGTCTGCGGACCCCCAGGCAGCCGAGGCAGGTCTAGAAAGAGGCCACCCCTCCAGCCAGCTCACCCCACCCCACCCTGCCCCACCAGCCTGGGTGGGGCTCATGGTGACTGCGCAGCTGGTGTGGAATTTAAGAGTAACGCATTCGTGACACTGGTGTTCCCACTTCAGGAGCTCTGGGGAAGGTCAGGCGCATACCGAGCCCACGTACGGCATTTTTTCACACCTCCCTACCCCGGCCCGCACTTTCCTGACGGCACTCACGTGCATGTGCACGCAACAGCTTCGCCTCTCTTTGGTGAGCACGGCTGGCCCTTTCCTTAGACTGCACGCTCCTTGGAGCGAGCTCTGCTCTTGGGAGGCATTCAGGTGTGGGATAAATGAGTAAGTAAACCAATTCAGAAATGAATGACAAGTACCACTACTGCCAGTGTCTCAGTTAAGTCCCAACCTTATGGGTGGACACAGTGCTCCCGTGTCCTGGCTTCCTAAGAGAGACCCAGTACAAAGTAGATGGTTGAAAACCCCCTCATTTATTAGCTGTGTGGCCCTGGTCAACATGCTTAGAAAAGTAGAATTAATGATGTCTACCTGACCAGGCAGACGTGAGGATTAAATGTAAGTAATGTAGGTAAAGTTCAACCACTCTTACCAGCACCCAGTCTTGAGGAAGGCCAGTGAAATTCACAAGACATTTAGGGTGTGTGGATTTCTTGCAAAAGCCAGCCAGAGAGGGCGCTGTGTTTCTCCTGCTAGCGGCAACAAGCGGTAAAACAGAGACAGCAAACAGATACAAACCACAGAGCTTATTTCCTCAAAATTACTAACATCTTGGTAACAGCTTCCTGCTTTCACGGATTGTGGAGGTTTCGGGGGCAAGAGTGGGAGAGTGGGGAGGTGCAATTTACCTGCAATCTCTGAGAGACAGGGGGGCCCAGGTTACCTGGGGCACACCTTTCTGGAAAGCCATCATCTCTGCTGGCCCCTTAGCTTCCCTGAAGCCTAACCAAAAAAAGGCAGCCCCAGTGGTCTCAAAGAGCAGGCCCCCAAAGCCCTGGGAGGAGATGAACCACCTGGGGAATTGGCAGGCACACACCACGGGCCTTTGAGTTTAGTGAGGCAAGAAACTGGCAATGACCACCAGAGAAACAAAGAAAGCCTGGTAATGAGGCAGCTCACCTCTTTGTAGCCCCTCTACCTTTGCCCACCCATGCCTATGGGGCTTCATGGTACTAGGGATGTCACTCAGCTGGGGAGACACTGAGTGACACTTGTTCTGGCAGGGGCACTTTAATGAGAAAAGTTCCTTCTGGAGCTTTGGAAGGACTGTGCTCTGACAGCCAGTTTACTACAAAAGGATATGAGACCCAGAGCAAAGCGGGGTGTGTTCTGGGCTAGGTGACAAGTGCAGCCGACCCCAAGTGCTCAGTTCCTCATCTGGATTGGACCCCTCTCATGTCTAGCTTTCCTGTGTCCAACAGGTGATGGCGAAATCTTATGTTGCAACTTGGCCAGGTTATGGTGGTACCCGGTTGTTTGGTCAAACACTGGTCTGGACCTTGCTATGAAGGTATTCTGTAGATGTGATAAACATCTGCAAACAGCTGACTCTAAGTAAAGGAGATGACCCTTGATAGTGTGCGTGGGCCTCATCCAATCAGCTGAAGATCTTGAGCACAAAAGTGAGATTTCCCAAAGAAGGAATTCTGCCCCAAGACTGTAACACGGAAATCTAAATCCCAGTCCTTCTCCAAAATTCCTTGCTCTTGGTTTCACTCTCTCTTCCCAGAGCACCTTTCGGGCCTCACCTTCCTCAGCAGAGCTCCTGCTCACAGACAGTTCTCCATCTCTGGGATCCTGGGGCCAGCTGTTAATAAAATACCTTACCACCCTCTCCATGTTAATGGCATGTCAGTTCTCCAATACCCTATCCCAATCTCAAAAATACTAAGCCACCTTTTATTTTCATCTTTTCCTCACTCCCCGAATCTAATCACTTAGGTTTTGGAGAGTCAGCCTCAAAAATGTTTCACACATCTGTCCTCTTTGTGTTCCTTGCCACTGAGACCACACGTGCCCATGCCTCCCATCCTTCTTATCTGTGGGCTAGGTGCAGAAAACAGACTTTGAAAACAGTTGAGCTCCTATGGATATAAGATACAGTGGAAGAAATGCCATGTGCTTATTTTTGTGAACAAGACCTTGGACACCCAGGACATTTTAAAACACACATAGTCTTTGCTCCAACAATCCCCATTGTTACTGTCGAGCAACCAGAAATCACTCATCTACTACATTTAAAACAATGGGTGGGTAGAACTTTTCTAAATGGGGGCTCTCTCTCACTTTCTAAGGGACAACTGGGAAATTAGTAGGGGGCAATTTGGGGTCCCAATATTGGGAAGTGAGGTACTACTAGAAATTAGCAAGTGAGGCATGGGACAGTTCTGCAAGATAAAAAGATGTCCGCATCCCACGCAACTCTCAAATATCCTGCTGGAATTTCTTATAGATGAAAAACCTGTTCATAATTTTCTGATTATAATTTTTTTTTTTTTTTGAGACAGAGTCTCACTCTGTTGCCCGGACTAGAGTGCCCTGGCATCAGCCTAGCTCACAGCAACCTCAAACTCCTGGGTTCAAGCGATCCTCCTGCCTCAGCCTCCCGAGTAGCTGGGACTACAGGGCATACGCCACCATGCCTGGCTAATTTTTTCTATATATTTTTAGTTGGCCAATTAATTTCTTTCTATTTTTAGTAGAGACAGGGTCTCGCTCTTGCTCAGGCTGGTTTCGAACTCCTGACCTTGAGCGATCCTTCCACCTCGGCCTCCCAGAGTGCTAGGATTACAGGCGTGAGCCACCACGGCCCTGATTATAATTTTGTTTCATGTATAAATACAAGGTACCTTTTGTACATTTTTAATATCCACTCAAGTTTCTAGGAATGTAACAAAATGAATGCAGATGGCACTGTGTTTAATTTAGAACTTTACCAAGAGCTGTTCAGAGTTTCGGAAAATCCCTAGCGGCAATGCACTCAAGGGATGGCATCGCGGCTTGGCACCTATGCATTGCTCTGCCGTTGTGCATATGGCAGGCAGAGGTGCAACCACTGCATTTTGTGTCCATGCAGTCCTGCTCTAGCACTGGCATTCTGAAACACCACATACTGCTTAACCACCAATTACTTTTCATTTTCCTCCCTTATAAAACAGTTATGCTGGAGTGTAAAACAGTGCAGCTGCTACAGAAAACAGTATGGCAGTTCCACAAAAAAATTAAAAATACGGTTACCATAGGATCCAGCAATTATACTTCTGGGTATATGCCCAAAAGAACTGAAAGCAGGAACTCGAACAGATATGTGTACATTCACGTTTATAGCACCATTATTCGCAATAGCCAAAAGGTAGAAGCAACAACCCAAGTGTCCATCAATAGATGGATAAACAAAATGGGTGTATACATATAATGGGATACTATTCAGCCATAAAAAGGTGGGAGATTCTGACATAGATAAACTTTCAGGAATTTATGTTAAGTGAAATAGTCACAAAAGGACAACTGCTATATGATTCCACTCCTACGAGGTAGGTACCTAGAGTAGTCAAAGTCACACAGACATAGGTAGAACGGTGGTTTCAGGGGTGGGGCAGGAGGTAATGGGGAATTATTTAACAAAGTTGCAGTTTGAAAGAGGAAAACAGTTCTGGAGACCGATGGTGGTGATGGTTGCAGAACGATGTGAATATCCTAAATGACCTGGGACTCTACGCTTAAAACTGGTTACAACGGTAAATTTTTTGTTATGTTCATCTTTCCACGATCTTTAAGAAAAGAGTCATGCCTTTCATTGCCTTTTTGTGTGTATCAGCAGGATAGTAAAGACGGCATTTCAAAATATTTGTTTTTAAAAGGAAACACTACACGGAGAACAAGGTGTCTAGAGTTTTACGCACTTAGGGTTTTATGGCATATTTTATTTTGTCTGGAGACTCTCTGGCACCCCTTGAGCTATGTGGAGACACCTAGGCATTACTAACGAAAGGTCGGGGATTGTCGCGGCACGGAATGGAAGACCCCGGGGGACTAAGAAAATATATATTTGAGCTTATGAGAATCAGGGGTGAGGGAAGAACTACCCGAGTCAATTTAACTTGGATTTGAGCTAGCAAGTCTGGGACTACAAACATTTTATATTTATGGAGCTCCTCACACTTTACGAGGCAAAAGCACTTAAATGTATAGTCCATTAACGGAAGGTAGCTACGGCAGAGCGCAAGGAGAACAAACTCCGAGTCAGGTCTGACTCGGCCACTTGAGAACCATCTGCATGATTTAGAGCAAATGCCTTAACTGCTTGGAGCCCCATTTGCCTCGACCTGCGATACTTGAATGGTATTTACCTACCTTTCTTATGAATACCTCTTTTTTACTGGAAACCTACTATGGACCAGGCACTTGGGTGACATTGAATCATTGAAACACTACTCATTCGATCTTAATCAGCCAATCTTCACAACTGCCCAGTGAGCTGGGCATCATCCCTGTGACACAAACTAGGAAACCAAGGCAGATGCCACCGGTACCCTGGCAATTTCCACCTGGCCCACCCTGGAGGGCATCTCTGTGGCTTCCTGTGCACCTCTGCCCTGTGACATCCTGGGGCCACATCAGGCAGCCTGAAATGACCAGGGAGTGAAAGCCCCCAGGAACACCCCTCAGCCGGTGACAGATGGGAGTTGGTGGATGAAAACCCTGCACCCTCATTCTGCAGGAGAACAGTCCGGGGATGTGTCTTGCACAGTTTCTTGGAGGCCCTCATAAAGCGAGACCTACTTGCTCACTCATTAATGCACCCACAATTGTCTTTCCTCCCTTCCCTGATTCACCGCCAGCTTCCTCCCTGTGCATCCTGGGATCGGCTCCCAGATAAACTACTTGCACTCAAATGCTTGTCTCAGGATCTGCTTTGGAGGAACCCAAAGTAAGACAAGAGCTGTGGCACAGAGAGTTTATGTCACTTGTTCCTGATCCCACAGTTAAAAATCACAGTTGAGCCTCGATTGACAACCCACTTCTTGTGATTCCAATGTGCCCGTCCTTGTCCCCTAGCTTCTCTGCCTTATGTTCTACCTGGTTGTCGGGGAACTAAGTGAGCTGGTGCAGGTGAAGAAGAGGTTCACAATGCAAAGCAGATGATTGCGATGCTTTCATTGGATGTCCGCTGCAGCCGTGTGAAGCAGACAAGCGAGTTAGTTTGATGCCTACTTTACAGATAACTGAGGCTCCGAGCCTTGTACAAAGTGACTGGCTAACAGGTGACAAATGACGAGATGATTCTCCGCGCCTCCAGGTCCATTCTGCATTTCTCTCTGCCTTTCTCTGTGCCTGGAGACTAAACGTCCCTGGACTCCACCACCCAGGCCCTCTCACCCTCTGGCTTTCAGTTGGGATCAACCAACAGAAGACATGGGCAGGAAGCGAGAAAAGGGGGAGATTTAGGAGCCACTTTGATGGCTGTAACTTCAGCAGGGACTGTGTTCCTCTACTGGAGCCACAGCCCCTGTCCAACCACTTTAATAAAAAACCAACTTGGATTAGTATAGGTATTTTTTGTAGAAATCTCAAGTCCTGGGAAAGACGGGAGGAAATGATCTCAGTCCGCTAAGTCCCCAGAACACTCTCCAAGTGCCAGTCTGCCCTGGCCCTGTTGCAGCTCCGGCTCTCACCGGGTACGGGTAGGAGCTCGCCCTGGCCGTGCCCCTCAGCAGTGCTCAGGGCTTCTGGCTGTGGCTGGTCCCTGGGTATTTCTCATCCCTTGCCCACACCTCTGTAAACAGTCCCTTCCTTCCGTTGTCTTCACTTAAACCCTTTGAAGTGCTTTCTTGCTGAGACCCTGCCTGATCTGGAAGCCTTAGCAAACAATGACAGAGGGAGAAAATACAGTACTTATGGAGCAAATACCATTTTCTAGGCCCTGCGCTATGCCCTTCTCTGTCATTATCCTCACAGTACGGCAAACCGATTCTCATTTCTCAGAGGAACAACCAGAGGCTAAGAAATGATACATGGACCAAAATCCGGGCCAGTAAGAATGGAGAGTCCAAGCTCTCTCCCCCTCGCCACAAAGACCACACTGTTCTCTGACCTGCCTTGCCTGTGTCGTAAATAACTATGGGGACCAGAGCCCTCCAAGCTTGCCCCCGGCATGTCAGGAAACCCGAGAACACCTTGCCATTGGGGGTGTAGCATCTTTGTGGCAAATGAGCTTTCCATGAATGGAAACTGCCTTTCCCTTCTGCGAGCAGAGGCAGGATTTCATGGGAATGTGTGATGACTGGCAGAGAGCCAAGAATAAGAGCAGGAAATGGGAGCCCAGGTGAGGTGACTGCCGCGGACACGGAGGGGAGGGGCAGGATAAATAGAGGGGTTTCAATTTTGCAAAACATTCGAGAGCTCCCTGGATTAAGGACGGCCCTTGGGGAGAGCCAGGGATATTAGCAAAAGGGGGGCCAGCCTTGGCAGGCAGCGGAGACCAAGCGCTGCTGGAGCAATTAAAGGGCGGAGCAAATGGGTAGGAAGCCGCGGAATAATGCAAAACCCAAGAGCAGGCATCCAGAATGTGGAAAAAAAAAAAAAAAAAAAGTATAAGGCAAAACACAGCAGACCAGAGTTTGTGCTTAGTAGCTAAAAATATTTGAAACAACATTTTGGAATGAGAAACACATTGAATAAGAGGCAGCTGTCATTCAATTTAGTAGCTTGAGAAATGTGACTTGTCCCACGGGGCGTTTGGAGGAGAGAATAGTCAGAAAGAAAAAGTTCAGAATTCTAAATGAAGGTAGGGAGCTGAACGGGCACAGAGGGGCTTGCCCCGATACTTGACGATTATGAATAAAATCAGACATACTAGAGAAATCACAAGATACATTAGAATAATATAAATTTTATAGTCCTCACTCTATACCAATCTACAACTTACCCATTATAAATTATTTAATAATAATAATTTCTAGCTATTTAGCATCTATATGCCAGGCACAGTACATATATTATTTCTAATTCTCCCAACAACACTGCCAAGTAGTATTATTGTCTCCAATATATGTATTTGGAAACTGAGGCATGGAGAGTGTGAGTAACTTGCCCACGGTCACACAAATAGCTCGTGAGAGGCCGAGTGAGGAAGCAAACCCAGATCATTCTGTCTCCAGGCATATTCCACTACATCATGGCAAGCCCCAAAGCCAGAGCTTTCAAAATGGTCCAGTCTTCTTGTTCAGAAGAAAAAGCCAAGGCACAGAGAGGGCAGAGACACCTACAGAAGTGGCAGCCATGGACTCTAACTGGAGTCCGATAGGGTATAAGAAGAGAAATCGTTAAGATTACTGAACCCAACCCCTCTATTTTAATGTCAGTTTGATCTTTCCAAGATCTTGAAGCTGGGCCATCAGGGCAGCACATTTTTCAAGCACAGTAGCACATATTCCTACCATTCACCTATTCATTTATTCATTCAACAAACATTTATTGAGTCCCTATTTGGTGCTAAAAACTTTGTGCTATGAAAATATTTTTCCAACAGGCAACTATAAGGTGCTTGATTTGCGTCTCCTTGGGGTTTGTTTTTTCTGTTTCATTTTAGCACATTTCCACTTAATTCACTGCATCAGGTCCTCAAATACTCCTCCAAAAACTCAGCTCAGCTAATAACCAGCATACTGCTCTCCTTAGAACATTTATGATCAAATAACAGTCCTTGGTTTTTTCCGGTGGTAATTGTGTTTTCTGTTCAGTAACACTGGCAGCTCTGAAAGCGTGTATTTTCCTTAGCAGATATGAATAGTAAAGGCCTCTTATACTCCCTTGTCCGAGCTGAAGCAGGTAATTGAAAGGGTGCTTTGTGAAATGCTCTGAGAAAACACACGTGGGTTTGGCTAGAGTTTTATTAGAAATCTAGAAACCTGGGGAGGAGGGATAAAATAAGTTTTCCAAATAGCAAAACATTCTGAACAAACAGATCAGACCAAGTGCCAGGTTCATGCTGGCCTACTTATCAATATGCTCTTTCTCTGTACCAAACGACTCCTAAAACTTAGGGGCTGCAAATAACAAGCATGCATTATTTCGTACGCTCCTGTGGGTCTGCTGGGTGACTCATCTGGGCCCCTTTGGCTGAGCCCGGATGGTTTAGGATACCACAAATGCATGTCTGGGGCCTCGCCCGGATGAGGGGGCCTCTCTCCCGCTGCAGGGGCCCAGCCTGGGCTTCCTCCCGTGCCATGGCAGGGCTCTCACTAGCAAGAGTGAGCAAGCTCCAAGGCACGGGCACCTTTCAAGATCTTCCTGTGTCACATTTGCTACTCTCCATTGGCCAAACCACGTCACCAGGCCAAGCCAGATTCAAGGGCTGGAAAAACAGAATTCACTGGATCAATTACTTCTTAATGGGTAGCACCCATTTTTTTTTCCCCCTTATTCCTTCAGCTGCTGGGACTTTTCCAGACTGAGAGTCCTCAATTGTCAGCTCTCTCCAGAAATTGCTCTGTTTTTTCCTGAAGAAAGCTGCCTTGCTCAATTATACTCCCCCTGCCCGGGGACAGCCTGCAATGTAACTAGCTGTCTTCATCTGCTCAGGCTGCTATAACAAAGTACCATAGACAGGTGCCTTATAAACAACAGAAACTTATTTCTCACAGTTCTGGAGGCTGGAAGTCTGGGATCAGGCTGCCAGCAGGGTCAGGTTCTGGTGAGGGCTCCCTTCTGGGTTGCAGATGGCCACCTTGTTACATCCTCGCATGGCAGAAAGAGAGCAAGAGAGTTTTCTGGGGTCCCTTTGATAAGGGCACTGATCCCACTCATGAGAGCTCCACCCTCATGACCTAATCGTCTCCCAAAGGCCCCACCTCCTGATACCATCACATTTGGGGGTTAGGATTTCAACACATGAATGTAGAGGGAGGCACAAATATTCAGTGCAGTGCGCCGGTCGATATCGGGATAGAAAGGCCTAGCCCCTTACCCAAACGTGGGAAAAGTTTGAAGCTTCAGAACTTCCCAGAGGGGTCAGCTGAGGCCTTTGCTGAAACTGAACTGCAGTCCAAGTCCTCCCTCTGCTTGGTCTGGTGTCCTTTCTGCTACCAGGGGTGCCCATCCTGACCACACCCCCATAGGCCTGTGCAATCTCATGGCTTCCCAGCACCTGCTCCTGGGATCCTGACCTAACAGATGATGCCAGAAGTAGTCTGAGAAAGAAGATGCTGACACGAGATGTGGGGCTGCCAACAGACAGGTGACAGGCAATGAGAAGACCATCACCATTGGTACCCCGAGTTTCTATAGCCTCTGACCCAAGATGGTGGTGAAATTGGCAGCACTTCCACCCCGTGTTTAAATGGATTGGGACATGGGTAGAAGGGAAGGCACTAGAGGGGTAGTGTATTACGTGTTGGAAAAATACGTGGGCAATAGTCACAACAAGGGGAGTGGAATTGAATGGCTGTTGCTAGGGAGCACTGTATGCTCTGGAGGAAGATGACCAAAGAGCAACGGTACTCTTCAATCTCCACAACCAAAAGGAATCAAGAATATGGTAAGGAAGCTGAGAGCAACTGCCCCTTGCCCAGTTTCCACACCTGGGCCAGTGGTCCAACCCAGGTCTCACTGAGGAAAGGAGAGGCTGTTGACCTCAATGCGACAGTAAGGGTGTGTGCTATAACCCCAGCACTTTGGGAGGTCGATGTGAGAGGATTGCTTGAGTCCAGGAGTTTGAGACCAGCTTGGGCAACCAGTGAGATCCCATTTCTACAAAAATAGAAAAATTAGCCAGGCATGGTGATGCGCATCGTTATTCCCAGCTACTCGGGAGGCTGAGGCAGGAGGATCCCTTGAGCCCAGGAGTTTGAGGTTGCATGAGCTATGATCATGCCACCGCACTCTGGGCCAGGCAACAGAGTGAGACCTTGTCTCAAAAAAAAAAAAAAATTGCAATGAAACAACAAAAAGGCTGGACATGGTGGCTCACACCTGTAATCTCAGCACTTTGGGAGGCCAACACAGGAGGATCACTTGAGGCCAGGAACGTGAGATCAGCCTGGGCAACATAACAAGACCTCGCCTCTACAAAATAAATATAAATAAATAGAAAAAGATTATATGATTGCAGTTCCTATGGTCTTTTCCCCAAAGGAAGCCAAGTTTATTTATTCAAGTAGTCATACACTGGGAAAAAGAGAACACCCAAACATTTTGAGGACTGTTAGGCACAGAGTCTGAGTTGACATTAGCGCCTAAAGATCCAAATCATCGTCGTGACCCCTTTGTCCCCATCAGAGTGGGAGCACATGGAGACCAGGTAGCAGATAGAATCGTGGCCCGGTTCCAAGTCACGGTGTGTCCCCGATGCCCCTGTGTCCCCGGCAGTCTTTTCCTCCATCTCGGAAGGTGTAATGAATATACTTGGCAGTTGGCACATCCCCTGCACTGGTTCCCTGGCCTCCGGGATAAGAGCTATTAGAGTGTGGAAAGTCAAGTAGAAGCCTCTGCCCCTGCCCCTGGCAAGGAGCAAGGGTAACACCCCATGAAGACAAGGGCAGTGTCTCTTGGGTGATGGAACCAGAAAGTGGAAGGAGCCTGGGCACTTGATACCTCTGTGAAGCAGAGCCGTTATGTTAGCGCAGACCTTTACATGAGAGAGAAATAAATTTCCATCTTATTCCACAGGCCGTTATTTGGGGTCTGTTTCACATCTAGTCCAAGTTATGCCCTAACCAACCAGCCCTGAGCTTACTCCAACTCAACTCAACAGGAAGAGAATTGGGACTTCCAGGGTGGTGGGTGGGTACGTGGCCCTGACAATTTCAGGCCCCACGTGCACGTGCCAGCGCCAAGAGGGACACACGCACCCACCTGCAGGGCTGGCCGGAAACCATGGCAGAAGCTGCAAACACAGACTTCAGTTTCTCAAAGGCCCCAAAGGTTTAGAAATGCAAAGACTCTCTCCTTGCCTCAGCCACACCTGTTTAAGAAATGTGCAGGATGACGTTTCTGTTCAGCTTCATACCTCGCAGCTTTTTCTCTAGGTAACATCTGCATTTTAACAAAAGACTTCCTGAGCACTGTGGGCCATGAGGTGTGATGGGCCCTGGCAGCAGGTGGCTGGTGGGGAACAGAAGGCAACAGAGGGCATTTCTAAGGTGCTGATTTATCACACCCTTTTCCTTTGGTTGATGAGCCATTCATCAGATAAAGACGAGCAAGTCAGTTTTACAGCTGCTACAGCAGGATTAGGGAACACAGCTAGCATGTGAAGCCAAAAGCAGGAGTCTACGTCCTCCCCACTGAATTAAATGTCCACCCAGTCTCAGGTATAACTGCAGATTGCTCTCCCCGCCACCAACACCTTCCAGACGCTCGGCTGCCGTGGGCTGCTTACCCCACGGGAGTCAGTGGGGAAGGGAGTACCCATGGACAAAGCCCGTGTCTGAGTTCAGAAGGGGCCATGCTGTATATGGTCACTTCCCGTATACGGGAAGGCTATATATGGCAGGGCTATGTCCCTCCTCCCCCTGGGAGATGAGTTAGTAAGAGAAGCTGAGAGAAGGACACAGAAAGAGAAGGACTAAAGACAGAGAAATGCAGCAGCTTCCCCTCCGCCCCGGAAGTCAGCGCTGGGGCCGGGTGGGGAAGGGGTTGAGTTTTCCATAAGTCATGATAGCAGTCCTAGCTACCATTCATTGAATCCCCGTGATGTGTCAGACATCGTGCTAAACGTACAAATGGCCTGAAAATCTTGGGCTCGATCTAGGTTCCCTCCGATACATCAAGGGTGGGTGGTTTTGTTAAAAAGATTCAGAAGCCAATTTGAAAAGGATTTCAATGGCCAAAGAGGGAACAATATGAATATTAATAAAGATAATAACTGAAGTGGATCAAAACATTTCAAATGTATTTAATTCTATGAGTGTCAATGAGACTACTCCAAAACTCTCATCGCTTGCTGTTGGCAGACGCTGGGGAGGAAAGCAGAGGATCAAGCATTTATTCTGCTTTTTTCTGGGTGAACTATACCACTGGGTGACCAAGTGGTAGATGAAGTGGTATTTCTTTTTTAAAAAGTATTCCACCTAATAAATGAAGAAGGAATCATAGACAAACCATTTTGTAAGCCCTAAAAATTTCATAAATTTCAGCATTGAGCATCACTGGCTACTACCCTTAAAAATGGAGACATCCAGATATTTTATGTCTCTAGTGGAAGAACACAGCACAGCTATGGAGTGGCCTTGCCAAGAAAAATCAAATCTATGTATGATCGAGACTTTCTATCCAAGACTTTCTATCTATCTGGGCACTCTAGCCCAGGTAACAGAGTGAGATTCTGTCTCAAAAAAAAAAAAAAAATACTTCATGAGACAGCTGGAAATATAAACACTGGCTAGCTTGTTGGTATTATTAAGCAATCATTGTTAATATATTTAGGTGTGATAGTGTTAAAAACAAACAGTTCTAATAGTTCAGTGATGTACACTGAAATATTTACAGATATAATGATACGATGTCTGGAATTTGCTTCAAAATAATATTGGGGGAGATCAGGTGAAAGTATAGATAAAACAAGTTTGGCCATGACTTGATTGTTGTTGAAACCGGGTGATGGGTGCATGAGGGTTTCTTATATAATTCTGTATATTTTTGTGCATGTTTGAAATTTTCCTTAATAAAAGTTCAAAAATGTATGTGCAAAGGGACCTGATTTGACCAAGGGGTGGGTCACAGCAGAAAGAGTTCTTCCCCAAGCGCATCTGTGCTTCACACAGCGTATGTTTGCATTAAGAGGGGATGTCGGCTAGCGGTGGGGGCCCAGCAGTGGGCAGGAAGGGGACGTGCTAGACAAATAGCCTCATTGACTGGGTCTATCCACAGCATTCGAACTGAGCACAATTCCAAAAGCCAGGCAGGAACGTCATCAGAAAGACTTAGCAAGAGGTGGGGGGAGACCACCGTGGTGGACACATAGATGCTTGCCGCTCAGGGCTGCCAGACCGATTTCCAGCTCCCACCCGCTGGCAGACACAGGGCACTCAATGTGCTGCCAACGCTGGGTAGACCGAATCCAGAAGTGGGCAGGGCTGAGCTTGCTAGCGACGGTCGCTAGGGCCCAAGCCAAGCTCAGCAGGAGAAAGGCAGCAGTGCCTTAACCCTGTGGGGAGAACACTGAGGCTCGTTGTAGGCTTGAATGGGGTGCATCATAGAAAGGTTCTGTTGCCTGCCTCCCCCTTCTGGGAGGAGCCCTCAGTCCCTGTGCGGTGTGGACCGCCACACTGCAACCACGTGACCCCTCCCCTCTGGCCACAGCTGACTCACCCAAAGGTGCACACCTAACCCAAGAGGGGAAACTCTGCAGGAGGAACTTAGCCCATCACGTTCCTCTCAGGAATTTGAACTAAGAAACTAAAACACCAGGATTGAAAACTAAAAACCACCCCACGAGGTGGAGGAGCCATCGGACTGGGAAGACCACATATTCCCACGGTGGGCAACTGAGTCAGACAGATGGGGGGTGGCTCCAGTGTGCCCACGTGACTTTGGGAGAGTTAATTGGTCCCTTTGAACCTGTTTCCTTATCTGTAACTTGGGGATAGGAAAGCTAACTATTTCAAAGTGATTTTTATGAGATAAAATGATATGTTTATAAAATGCTCATGCAGTAAAGGTTTGGTGACTATTAGCTATTACGGTTATTACTACTAGTGTTAACACTACCCTTAGCTTCTTTGATTTCCAGTGAGGTAACCTCTTTTTGCCTTAAAATGAGCCTCCCTCACTGGAGCCAACTCAAGGGGTTTTCTTTTCCTAGTTCTGACTCAAACAGTAGAAGCCATGATGTGCTTCAGCCCCTCACATCAGAATCCTGTGTCCGAAACCTCTGCTCAAGTGGTTCTGGTGTCAGGAAAAGCATCTCGTCTTGGGGATTCCATCTCAAGTGTCTGGTTATTCCAACGGAAGCTCATTCTGTCCCTGCCCCATCTCATGGTCCCTTCTGTCTGGCATCTCTATCAACCAGAATAAACACTCAGCCCCTCCACACAGAAGGCCTTGACCAAGAGGGTGGTCAACACATGGCCAGAATGACACGCAGTGTGGATAATTCCCTTTTGGGAAAACATCCCCTCGGCCACGAGTCTCAAAATAAACAGAGACAGGGCAAAACCACTAATAGGAGAAACACTGCACAGCCAAAATGTTAAGGACACAGCAAAAAGAGGCTTTTAAATGAGACCAGATTAGAAACTAAGACCTTCTCCTTGGCCCTGACTGTTTTTCCACCCATCCCCTCCAACCCTCAAAATATTTAAAAAGCCATTTAAAAAAAACCATAAACTATTCCATCTGAGACAAAAGTTGTTAAAGGGAAAGAAAAAACGTAGCAAAGAATCCCAGCTGTCAATATCTGAAGCTAACTGGTAGGCCTTGGCCATCTCCTGTTTCATTACAGAGAAACCACCAGCCCCACACCCACACCCAGGGATCAACAACCGGGAAACTATAACTGCCCGTAAACCTGGTAAGGCCAGCATAGATTTTGAAATACAAAAAAGCAAAGGAGATGATACTCTGTAAATAGCGTAAGAACTAAGAGTAATGAATGCAGACATACCATTTGAGTTAACAAAGTGAAACCCTGTAACTCCAAAATCAGACAGCTCTAAGAACGTATCTGGGCACTGCCCCTTGTCAGCCAGTGACCTTGAGCAAGTCACTTCACCTCTCAGTGCCTCAGTTTCCTCCTCTGTATAATGGGGTGATAAAAATAGAACCTACCTCAGAGGGTTGCTATGAAGATTCATGCACAGTGGCATATTGGACCTGCTGCATATACACTCATTGCTATTCTTTATAATAAATTTAATTACATAATTATGATTGTGATCATCAGGACATGTTTATTTAGATAAATATTTAGGGGAAACCAAAGTGGTCCCCAAAGCTGAAACAGCATTGTGACCCTGGGTTCTGTGGAAATCCTAGAAGCAAAATGGGAGCAATTCACAAGTCCCCAAATTCCAGGACGTGGGGATTGCAGAGAGGAAGGGTGAGCTTTCTGCCGCAGCTCCCTAGGGTGTTGTCACATGCACTCCAAGGCGAGGGTGCTGAACGGAAGACGAGAGGGAAGGAGCATTAGGAGGAAGCGTGTGAGCTGATGCTGGTTGACACCTGCTCAGTGCCACGTCCTGGGCTGAGAGCTGCACACATGCGTGTGCACACACACGATCTCCCTTAATCATCTCTGTGATTCCACAGTGAGGCAGGTACTATTATTATTCCCATTTTACAGACAAGGAAGTCGAGATTCAGAGACATTCTGCGTCTTGCTCAAGGTCACATAGCGAGTAAGCGAAGGAACTGGGTTTTTAATCCAAGCAGCTTTCATGACTGCACTGCACTGTCTTCTAGTAACACAGAGATATCGCCCTTCTCTGTGCCTCAGTTTCCTCATCTATCAAATGGGGTTTGCACTAGCGGGCTCTGTAGCACTCACATTCCATGGTTCTAAATATTTTGAAAATGTTTTTCACCAGAATCAACATTTTCCAGCCAAGGGAAAAAGGAGATGGGCCGGTATACAGTTCCCCGGGCCCTTTCATAATTTTGCTTCTTGGACTATTAAGAGCGAAGCTGAATGGAGGGTGATATTGCAGCCAGCACAACATAGGCGCCCACAGGGATGTCACTTCAATGTCACACACTCACACTCGGCTTTATAAACAGGGTGATTAACACTGCGTTCAGCACGTTGAGTCCTCAAATGCTGAGCTAGACCCAGAAACCTGTGGACAAAAGGAGAAAACCAAAGAGAAACTGTGTTTTTTTCGACTGAAGCACCTGCCGGTCCACAGTCTGTGAGAACCAAGAGCCCTGAGGAGCCCGAGCTGCTGGAACATATTTCCCCTGGCTTCAAGACACAGTAACGATAAAGAACATAAAATGTTTAGATTAAGAAAAAGAAACAAAAAGGCCTCAGGCTCCTGGATGATATTATCTACTAGTGCCTAAATAAGTCATCTGAGTCATTCTTCATTGCTAGCAATAGGGTCCATATTGTCATCTCCATTTCAGAGGTGGGGAAGATAAAGTTCAGAGAGGTTAACCCACATGCCCAAGGACACACAGTGTGCAGTAAAGCCAGGAGAGAAACCAAGGCCTGTGATTCCACAGCCCTCACTGAAGCATCCATCCCACCACCCTGCCTCTAAAGAGGGTGGGTCGCTGCGGGAGGAGCTGAGCAGGGCACAGACGTAGGAGACTCCCTCGAGGCATTAGAGGAGAATGCCGTGTGCAGCAGTGTGAGAGTTAAGGTACTGGCAGCATCCAAGGGCGGTGGCTAACGTATCCAGGACACATGGCACTATTACAGGTGGAAATGACCACCAGGCTGGTCTACCCAGGATGCCGGGGCAGGGCAGGGAGGAAAGTAGGGCTAGCTGGGATATTCCAGGAGAGGCCTGATAAATGCACCTTCACGCTCAGACACACACACACACACACACACACACACACAGAGTTGACATGCCTCAAAAGAATTGAGTGTATCAAGCCTCCTCTCTATGGACTTGGCTGGAGAAGGGTAGAATTTGTTGAATGACCTGTGCTGTCATTGTCAACGTGATCATAGTTGTAGTGATCACTATTTGAAGTTCTTCTAGGTGGGTGTTGGGTAACCTGCTAAAACAGGAGTCCCAGGAATCCTTGGTGGGGGCTTTAGCCAGCAAGGGGACTCTGTTTCATCGCCCTCAGCATTCCACACGCTGTCTCAACACTAGTGTCATGGCACAGCAGGGGTGGTCTCATTGTGCTGTGGTTCAAAGAACCAGGCTTGGAATCCACCAGCCTGGGGTCAGTTTTCTCTTCATTCGCTGACCAACAGCACCATCTAGGACACATCACTTCACCTGTCACAGCCTCAGCTTCCCCACCCTCTCCATGGCAGTCGTCATCCTTAGCACCCAGGTCTGTTCAGAGTTCAGTGAGGTAATGCAGGTACATCACTTAGCATAGTGCCTGAGCCCAAGTAAACCCCAAGTTAAAGGCAGCTCTTATTTTCACTGAATGCCACAAGAGCATTTTAGCACAGAAAGCCATCAAGCCCATCACAGCCCAAAAGATAAGAACATCAAGAGCAGACACTTAAAGATCGGTTGGTGATTAGAACCTACACTCTCCTCACGTAAAAATATGTCCAGATGTTGAGGTTAGAATAGGACGAAAATGCTGATTCTAATGAACATAATATTCCCCACCATCAAAAGTGAACAACTTAGGCAAACATTTCTGGGTGTTCATGAAATGAACTCAGCAGGGACGCTGCTGAAAATTCAGGGACAAGGACGTGAGTTCAGCAGAGTGCCGGCAAGTCTGCCAAAAGCCTTTTCCAACAGATTGACTCTCAACCGCACGTCCGTCGTTGAAAGCACATCATTTAAAAAGCCATCTGAGAAGGCACTGGCCGGGAAAGGGAAGTCACTTTCCATGGATCAGAAAAGAATCTACTCCTGACAGCCAAAGCCTCCCCACTACTCCTTTCACCAATTAGTAAAAAGAAAACCTTGATCTCAGCGCCAAAATAAACTTCTTCCATTTGTGTGGCTTTCGCAAATGATTGAGCAAGACCAGCACCTGAAACGCCTTCAGGTACGCTCTCCCAAGGGACAGACTCCAAGGCCACATTTAATGCTGCAAATTAAACTCCCCATACTGTATCTTGGGAAAAGAATGAACTAATATTAAAGAAGGATTTTTCCATCACTGAATCCTTCTCTGAAACAGACAATGGCAAAAAGAAAAAGAGTGCTCAATAAATGCACAAAAATGTGAGCCATGGAAAGAATTCAATTACGTTGATACATGCCTGTGAGCCATATGAAGGAAAAATGGGGAAAGAACTTAGGAATTCAGACAAAAAAATAAGATAGTATATTATCATATATTGCAGCATAACAAATCAACCCAAAATTTAGCTTAAAACAACACTAAATATTTTGTCTCACACCATTTCTGTGGGTCAGGAAGTCTGGAGCAAGTTATCTGGGTAGTTCCAGCTCAGTCTCTCATGAGGTCGCAGTGCAGATGCTGACCGGGGGTGCATTCAGCTGAAGGCTTGACTGGGGCAGGTGCATCTGCGTCCATGAAGTGGAATAAGGAGGAAAGTTCCATATGCTGCTAATTAGATGAAGACAACTGGAATGAAGAGTGTGAAGGAAAACATGAGCTTGGCAAGCTTTGGCTGGTCAGTCCCCCACCTATTTTCCTCAACTCATCACCCCAACAGGGCTCGTGTTCTGTCCTGACTTATGCACCAGTGGTCTTGGCTGTTTCCACATTTGGGGCACATGATTGTCCCAAGTCAATAATGGAGGAAGGCAAGGGCAGAATTGTAGCCACTTTTACCTAATTTATCTGAGCCTGTGGCCCTCTACACCAAGCTACGGCCACCATCATTCCTGTCCCTGCACTCTACCTATAGTTCAAAGAGCTTTCCACCTCCCAGGAGCTTCCTCAGAGTGTTTGGTTGGTATGGTTGATTGGTTGCTATTTTTTTGTGTTTTTTTTCTCATCTTTTATTTCCCACATTCCATGCATCTCTCTATAATGTCTCAAGGATTGGTTGCAGAGAAGGGGAGAGTTGAAGGTAGAGCTAGAAGCCTATGCTAATCCATCTTGGCAAGATCTGGAAATCTCCTAAACATGATATATATATGTATGTATTAACCACTCCATTATCTGAATGAGTTCTGAGATTATCAATTAACCAAAAAAGACAGCCAATGCAAGAAATAATTGTTTTTAAATACATATATACCTTGAATATTTTACTTTAACTTTTGTAAAAAAACATAAAAATTTCTGAAATATTCTGCTATTGTTACTGAGGAGAGTAGCTCATTTCTTTTTATGAAAGAGGAAAGGAAAGAAGGAAGAAAGGAGGGAAAGAATGAAGGAAAGAAAAAGAAAAGAAGAGAAGAGAAAACGAAAGAGAAGAAAGGGAAAGGAAGGAGAAAAAAAAGAAAACTTGTGCTGAACAAACGTGCCTGTCCGTAGCCAAACAGCTCTTGGTGAGAAGAGCTCTTTGAGCAACTTGGGTAAGAAGTAATATGAATCGGAGGATCCCCATAATCTTCATTTACAGCCTTTCAGAAGTTATTCTGGCCATTTTTCCTGAGTGATTCAACCCTGCCCCAGGCTCCAGTGAATCCATGTATTCTCCTGAAGGGGGCCTCTTCCCTCCCACTCCTGGAGGCTCGAAGTCTGAAAGCAAGGTGTTGGTAGCGCCACACGCCCTCTGAAGCCTGCAGAGAAAGGATCCTTCTTTCCTTCTTTCCAGTTTCTGGAGGCTGGCGGGCAATCTTGTGTGCTCCTTGGTTTATAGATGAATCACTCCACTCTTCTGCTTCACACAGTTGTCTTCCCTTTGTACATGTGTCCAAATTTCCCCTTTCTATAAGGACTACCAGTCATGTTAGATCAGAGCCCACCCTAATGACCTCATTTTAATTTGATTACCTCTGTAAAGATCCTATTTCCAAAGAACGTCAAATTCTGTGGTGTTGGGGGTTAAGACCTTAACGTGTGTTTGGGGAACATCTTTCAACCCATAACAACCACGACTGGCAGATGGAATAGAATCTTACTGGAAATTGACCAGAATACACACACACAAAAGAGAATGTGATAAATGTGGCACTTCAAGCCAGTTGAGAAAGGATGCATTACCCAATACACGGTGTTCGAACAATCAGGTAGCCATCTGTCGTATCAATGACTAACTAGTACCAAGACTTCACTCCTTGCACACTTTCCAGTTACTGGTTCTTATTTCTAGGTGGGGCCTCTCTGTCCTTGGATTCTATAAAATACTCTAGTGTCCTTCAGAATAAATTCACTTTTTTGCAAGGACTGGCTTGCATTGGTTTCCATAGCTTGCAACCACTTCAGAGGCTGATGGCCTCCTAACTGAGCATCACTTCTCACAGAGAAAAGTATACATGTTCATGAAACAACTCTCCTCCCTGTCACCCTGCCTCCTGCCCAATTCCATTTGGTTTCTCGCCTCCACATGGAAGTAGGCTATTTGAAGTCAATTAGCTGCTTCTGCATCTTCCATCATTCTGGGCCTCCCAGGAGAAGTGATCAGTTAGAGCAGAAGCTGTCCTTTGAGGGCCACTGGGAAGTCTGGGAAGCCAGCTAAGATCGCAGCTATTTTAAAAACCAGACATCAAAGTATCTGGAAGGAATCCAATATTTCCTGCCTCACTGCAACCTCCTTCCAGAAGAGATCCAAAATGTGGGGAGGAGGGAAAACCACCTTAATTGGACCTCTAATTCCCCAAACTGCTACTATAGAAAGGGGACTCCTTGGAAGCTAGCTTACGAAAATATTTTTCTGAAAACTGATGAGATTGAGGGCAGTGCTAAAACCAGACAAGTGTACTTCAGGCCAGAACCTCCAGTCCTCTTCCAGGTTTCCTCTCACATTGCCCAGTTTTGCATTTCAAATAGTAGCAATCATTCCCATCTACTATGTGTCTTGCGTGTGTTCAGAAAGACTCACGCGATTACATTATTTCATTCTCATAGCAACCCCATAAGGTAGCTCTATTATTATTCTCATTTTACAAATGAGGAAGCTGACTCTCAAGGAGGTTAATTGCCCAATGTCACACATTTAGGAAGTGACTGAAGTCCAATTTGAACATAGGGCTTGTCTGATTCCTAACCTGTATTCTTAACCACTACTCTAGAAGTCCCAAACCACAATGTCTAAAAGTGCCAGGAGGGAACAGAAATGAGTGGCACAGACTTCAGGGGTAAGAAGTAGGGAGTGGCAGGAGAAAAGTGAGCAGGAGAGGCTGTGCCCCATCTAACAAGGCTTTCTCTTTGCAACGACAGCCAATCCTTGCCCTGTGGGAACGTGGGCCCAGTGTGGCCAGATTTTTCCATAGAGAACTTTGAAATCTGGATTTCTTTTTCAGGGTATTATGAGGGTACAAACATTTTGGTTACATTTTATATCATTGCCTCTCCCTAGTAGGGGTTAGAGGCATGCCCTTCCCTTCCACAATGCTCACCGTGTCCTTTAGTTGTGAGTTTACCCCCACTCAATCCCCCATCCCTGGAGAATATTACTACCGTGTGAGCACCATAGTGTTAGTCAGTCAGTACCAATTTGATGGCGAGTACAAGTGGAGCCTATTCTTCCGATCTTGTGTTACCCTACTTCAGATACTGGGCTCAAGCTCAATCCAGGAAAGTATAAGAGGTGCTAGATCACTGTCGTTTCTTACAATTGAGTAATATTCCATTGTATACACATACCAAATTTTAATAATCCACTCATGAATTGATGGGCACTTAGGTTGTTTCCACATCTTTGCAATAGTGAATTGTGCTGCCATAAACAACGGAAATCTGGATTTTATATGAAACCTTCCAACTTTTAAATGTTGGCTACTAATTCAAATATTTTTTTGAAAAAACATTATACAAGCCGAAAAAAATAGGTAGCCCACGGTTATGTAGGAACTCTTATTTCCCACTCTTCATGTTTCTGGTGGGAGGAACTTTACCTAGACTACCCGCAAGCTCCTGTCTTTCTCCTCTGATTGGTGAGCTTTGGAGAAAGAACTGAGCATGCTCGGCTTATCTCCTTCCTCCTGGAGAGGCAGCCTGCCCTTGGAAAGTGCACCGCGTCTGCTTCCCTGGTTGGGAAAGTCCGTCTGTTTAGGAGCAATGCACTCACAAACCCACTTCCTTGCAAACAGAGAGCCATGTCCTGCAAACTGCCTTATTAGTGCATTCGTTTTCTGTGGCTGCCGTAACAAAGTACCACAAAATCCTCCCCCAGATGGAAGAAAACAGGAAATCAGAGCTGTCCATGAGAGGAAAAAGGATCAATAACTGGGTACCCCACAAAGTCAAAAGTCACACAAATATCAAACCAACAGAGACTGCTTCCCTGACCAGGAATTGAACCCAAGCCACAGCAGTGAAAGCGTGGAATTTTAAACAGTCTTCATTTTTAATTCCACTTGGAATCCAAAGCAGGCAGTTTGAGCATACGAAGGATTTTAACTTTGTTTTAGGTCAGATTTTTGCTCTTTAATTTTGTCAAGAGAATTTCTAAGGCTAGCCATGACACTATTATGTCTTTTTAAAAACTGGGTCTTGCTGTAAATACAAATAAGGCAATTGTTTATAGTAAGAGATCTCTAATTTTTTTTTTTTTAAATTTAGGGGTCTTCCTAATTTGAAGGATCATCTTTTGGCCTTGATTAGAATTTCCAATAGTGTGTTTATTCTGGGAACAGCTCGATCCAACAGCCCCTTCAGAGAAATAGGGAGCCCCACACTCCCAGAAATAGGCTGCGACAAACTCTCCGGAGAGCTGGACACATTCAGAACGAAAGGCTCAGGTTCCCAGCCATTTTCACAGTGGCCACCTGACGTGCCCTGAAAATCATGCCCCCCAGGCGGTGGAGACCAAGAGGGGTGCCCCCACAGGGTCACAAGTCAAGCTCTCAAGGACATAAGACGAGAGAGAACTTTCCCTGGCACCACTCTTTATGACAGAACAACACAGAAAGACAAAGACGAAGGAAATGACTATTTCTGGTAGGAAGGGATCAAACAATATGAATATTCATACCACAAAGTGCCAAAAGGTACACCAGGCGCTACCCCAAGACTAGTCACGCAAATCCTTTCCTCCCATTAATCAAAACCTTGCCAAGGAGACAAAGAGTGATTTTTACCATTCGCTCAACCAGATTGCACAGAGAGAGGGAGTCTGGGAACCTGACTAGTAAGAAATTCTTACCCTTCTGCCGGTTTGTCACGTCCTGGGCTCCCTTCACTGTGGCTTCCAGAAGACCAGAGCAGTGTTGGTGGCCCTGCTCACTCACTGCGCCGTCACTGCAGGGAGGGTAAGGAAGACATCCCTTTCACCTGTGAAGGTTCGCTAAAAAATCAACTCACAAAATGCAGATTAATTGGAGAAAAGGCATATTTATTTATTTAACATGCATACACAGGGAGAATCGCAGAGTAATTACCCCGCAATGGGGGTCAGAAGCTTATATACCATCCTGGCACAACAGATTATGGGATGGAGGAGAAGAGGAATTCTGTTGGGGTCAATAAAGAATTACTAGGGAGAATGAATGCATCTGGGAACAGAGATTAACTTGTAAATAGTTCTCTTTGATAGTGAAAGGATCTGTTCAGGTGTGGTTACATTCTCTGCCTCAAGGGAGGGGAAGAAAAAAAACAATTATTTTCTTTGATGGGTCTGGATTTGGGGAAGAAAAAGAAACTACTTGGGAAGAGATGGTGGGGCTGGGGGAGCTCAGAGAGAGCTTGAGGCTTCTCCAGTTCAGCATGTCATTGCACCGTATTTGGGATATTGGTTTCTGAGCCCCAATATCTGGGGGTTGCTTCCGGCTGATATAGATAGCCTCAGAGCTTTACAGTCTCTGCCTTCCTCCTCCCACCCGCTTGAGATTCTTGCATTTCCTAATATCCTTTAACAAATTCATTTTCTGCTAAAATTAAAGCAGATTCTGCCATTTCAACAAGAGCCCTGACTGTTACAGTAATTAGTATCAGGAGTGATTGCAGGCAGCAGACACTCAAGGAAATGGAAATCAAGGATGAATGTTCTGGAGTGGTTGCATCTGAAGTGAATACAACTAAAATTGGAGGACCTGGCAGTGCGTGTCATCATGTGTGTGAGTCCAGCAACTTAACCTATGATCTCCAGGAACAAAATGCTCTTGGGAGATAAAAGCTTTCTGAGCACGTGGCTGTTATCCTAAGCGGTGTGACGTGATGGGCATGCAGAATTCAGTGACCATGGGTGTCGTAAGCAATGGGTGAGTAATCAGTGGATTATGGTCCCTACATCTTCATTTCTCCATAAAAGGATTATGCGTTCTTGCCACAACTGAAAAAAAGGGGGGGGAGGGCTACACATGCACCCTTAGTCTGTAACTGTAACAGAGAAAATGGCCTGAAAAAGGATAAAATGTTTTCTGTCTCTTTAACCTCCCACCACCCTTTTTTGAGAACTAAAACCTATATCCCTGC
>CAUYRT010001039.1:0-28570 GCA_963574885.1 Lepilemur ruficaudatus
CCAGGAGTTCGAGACCAGCCTGGGCAACACAGCAAGACCTCATCTCAACAAGGATAACAAAAAAAATCAGACAGATGTGGTAGCATGTGACTTTGGGAGGCTGAGGCTGGAGGATTGCCTGAGCCCAGACATTTGAGGTTGTAGTGTCCTATTCATTGTACCACTACACTCCAGCCTAGGCAACAGAGCAAGACCTCATTTCTTAAAAATATAAAAAAAACCCAAAAAAACAAAAAATAAAGTCTAGAGGTAAAAAGTCTAGAGGCCCAAGGTCAGACTTCAAGTTAGAAGCAGACTGAGAATGCCCAACTCTTACTATAGCTTTTTAAACTCACACCCATTTCTGCCCAAGGAACTTGGGCACCCAAGTACTTAGGGAACTAAAGCTATGGTTGAGTCAGTCCCATTTCCCAGGCCACAGTATTAATATCTTTACCTATAGACATATTATCTTTGGCAACAATAAGAATGGGCCAACAGGACGTCCCAGACAGTAGCCAGGAAGGTAGAATCAAGTGTCAAGCTAACATAATCAGGGCTTAGTAAGCAAATGGAGAACTTGATTTTAAAATGTCTGGCCTTAAGGTGATTTTTTTTTTTTAAGTGCATGAACCAGAACTTCAGAGCTAGAAAGTAATATAAACATTATCTCATTCAACTTGTCCCATATTATTAAGGTATAAACTTCCTTTTGTAGAAATATATAATAAATTACTAAAGAGAAAACATAACCTGCTATTTATTTCTTTTTCTTTTAATTAAAAAAAAAAAATTTTTTTTTAGAGATGGGGCCTCACTATGTTGCCCAGGCTAGTCTCATGGGCTCAAGCAGTCCTTCCACCTCAGCCTCCCAAAGTGCTGGGATCACAGTCATGAGCCACCATGCCTGGTCTCTTTTTATTTCTTAAGCTTAAACTATCAAAAGTATAGAGTAAAAGGAAAATATTTTACTTAAAGCCCACATCTGTAATCTTAATGAATCATACTGACATAAAAAAAATCTCAGATTATGATAAGAATGTTAAAAACATCTGCATATCTAAAAGCTAGCATCACAGGTTAAATCTCATCATAATAAGCATAAACATATACACCCACAATTTGTTAGGTAAAATGGAATTGTTAAGTATCAGTGCAATATTCCCAACTGGTAAATGTGTTTCTCATGGGGGCTATAAGTTAACAATCCTGAAAATACCGTACATGTATACTAGGATTGAACAAGTACGTAAATGGAGGATAGATGACAGGCTTCTCATCGTCAAAGAAGATATTACACATAAGCAAGAAAGGAAGGCATTCTAAAATGAACACTGTGGAGGCCAGGCCTGGTAATGCCTGTAATCCCAGCACTTTGGGAGGTCAAGGTGGGAGGACCACTTGAGGCCAGGAGTTTGAGACCAGCTTTGGCAACATAGCGAGACTCTGTCTCTACAAAAAATTTAAAAATGAGCCAGGCATGGTGGTGCATGCCTGTAATCCTCACTTCTCAGTAGGCTGAGGCAGGAGGACTGCTTGAGCCCCGGGAGTTCAAGGTTACAGTGAGCTATGACTGTACCACTGTACTCCAGTATGGGTGACAGAACAAGATTCTGTCTCTAAAAATAAAAAATTTTAAATAAAATAATAAAGTAAATAAAATAAGCCCTGTGGTACTGGATTACAGTCACAGACATCATTATAAACCCATGGTTAGCTTAACATATATTCTAATAAAGAAATACAGAAACAATTATAGATATTTCCACATACAAAGGTTAGTACGCATACATCTATTACCTAGCTATTTGCTGAGAAAGCCTAGAAGTAATGACACCGCAGTAACAATGACCATAACCAGTGCCCAGATTTTGGTTTCTAAATACCATTCTCCAATCAATAAACAAGAGAACCAAGGCTCTTTGGATAAATGGCTGATTCTAGGGCTAGAGCACGGAAAATACAAAATGAACGTGGAGCATCCTATAGTATCAGAAAGCAAGTAATCAAAGAAAAAAAGGTTAAGGGCATGTCACAGGGACATAGAAACCAACCCCAAAGAACTGCCTCTGTCCAAAGCTGGAACAATTTGAGCAACAAAATAAATAAAATAGTTTGAGATCATAACCGAAACTATAAAACAAACGATTCCATGGTGACATACATAGATGACTAAATAAATGGGGGAGAAGAGACAAATTTCCTCACAGAGCAATTTCAAACAATAAATGTAGATACTCCCGTTTCCAAGAGGTAGAGCTTATTTCTATATCTTTCTCACACCCTCCTTAAGGGTGGGCTAGACTTCGTGATTTGCTTCCAAAGAATAAGGAAGGGAAAAGGAAAAACAGTAATTTTACAGTAGAAAAACCTGGCAAACACACTATTTAACCAAGTGATCAAGGTTAACAGCACCAGTGATGTTAGGTAAATACCAGGTACCCCTGGATACGGCACTTTACTGCTGTGGTATCCTTCCCAAAGCACCACTCTAATTATGAAGAAAACATCAGACAAGCTCAGATTAGGGGACATTCTATAGGATATTTGCTAGTTTTCCCTAAAACTTTCAAGGGTCATGACAAACACTGAAAGACAGACTGTCACAGCCATAGGAGACTGGGAGAGACATGACAACTCTAAGTATATATAATGTGGTGGCTTAGATTAGATTCTGGAATAGAAAGAAGTCATTAGTGGAAAAACTGGTGAAATCCAAATAAAGTGGGAAGTTAACAGCAATGTACCAATGTTGATGTCTTTGTTTTAACAAGTATACCATGGTAATGCAAGATGCTAACAATGGGAGAAACTGATATGAGAACTCTCTATAATCCTTGCAACTTTTCTGCAAATCTAAAATTATTCCAAAATATAAAGTCTGCTAAAATAAATTAGTACAGTATTAGAAAATCATATTTTCAGAAATTAAGTTGCAACAGAGCCAACACAGACCACTCTATGGAGTGAATTGACTAGCAAAGGAAGAGTGTTTTTATCTATTAAGGGGTGGAAAGAAATTGTGGTAGGGCAAGGGAGAGGGCACCATTATGTGCTCAAGTTCTTCAGAAGCTTCAAAAAGACCATTTCATCAACTGGAGACACAGGCCAAGTTCGATCTGCAGATAAATGCTCCATTTTCCAGAAGAGTAGTTAACGGCTAGTTAACAATCTTCAAACTGGGGGTACAGCAACAACTGTAAAACTGAACCAACATCATCTTGATGTGGATATCGGGCTGAGGCTGCCTGACCAATCCCAGAGACTGCTGCTGGCCAGCACAAGATGCAAGGAGAAACCACTTAAAAAAAAGCAATAAACTGCTGTATTAACAGGTTCCACTTGGTTCCGGGCATCCCAAGGGGAAAAGGCAGGAGACCTGGGAAAGTACCACTTTTCACAAGTTTAGTTTACAAAGACACCTCATAGTGGTTTAAGCTACAGCAAGGACTAAAATCTTGTAGGCTTCTGATCTTTACAGTAACCACTACTCTTCATCCCTGGGAGTTACGAGGCAAGAATACCCTGGCGTCAGGAGGCACAGCCTGGCATCAGTCAGCATGCACATGGAAGATTACTGTGGAGGCCACCTCTAGATTTAGGTTGTGGACTCAAATCCTTTCTGAAGCTCAGCCCATCTTCAAAGCAGAACAGGAACCTCACATTTCCCCTGAGGATTAAAAAACAACAGGGGTATGCAGAAATAAACAGGCTGTAGTCAGCTGCTGCACGCTATCGGCTCACATTTCATTTCTGTAAGAAACCTCGGTATGTATCACCTAGCTTCAGTGAGAAGGCTTACAAGAAGAAAGTCAGAGCATCCACAGCATGGCAGACTAACAGAAGGAGGTGCAACGGTCAGTATTAAGAGCAGGTCTCGACATCTCTGTGTGTCTTTCTTAATATTACCAAAGCAGCAGTGTGCACGTATCACTATGAAAAGAAGGCACTTCCAACTGTCCTTGCACTTATCTGCTTAGTCTCAACTTTCAGTCTGCATTTCCACATTATTTACTCAGCTTGGTAGCCTTGCTCCCATGACACATGCCCAGGCACTCACTACATCTGTCAACACATCACCTACCTGAGCACTTAAGGGAGTAGAGACAGGTTCTAGCTCATCAGCTTCTCAGCAACAACTCCTGATTTCTGGGGCTTAGACCCTACAGACAGCCGAGTGACTGCCGAAGGACTGCCTCTACTCAAACTCTGTTCTTCTTCCCATTCTCACTCCCCACCCTATCTTATCACAAATGTGCATTAGAAACTTATTTCTTAGTATTTAGTATTATTCCAGGAATTTCCTCTTAAAATGCATATGCCCCTCAAAGGAACATATTAAGCTACCTTAACTGCATCATTAGAGGAACAAATCAGATCAACCAAAGGGCACAAGTTTACAGAGGGGGAAGAGAAGCCTAAGAAAGGGCACTGAAAGGAAAGCTGAAAGAGAAATAACAAAGCAACGATTGCTACTTCACAATTTTTCCAAATTATGCCCTATTCAAAAAACACGAGCTTTTCCCTTAAATGGAGGGAGGGAGTAGAGCAAACATTTAATCACTTATTTGCCTCAAGTTTTAGGAAATAAGAATCCCTGCTCCCCAAATCTAGTAAATCAGTGCCATGGAACTGAAAGTGTAAAAACCTATCTGGGACTAAAAGATGAAAATCAGCTCAGAATGAAAAAGAAAAAAGCAACCCTCCTATTAATTGGGCTGGTAGGACAGACACACAGATAAGCACAAGTGCAAACTTGACAGGACACATTATTTCTCCCAAAGTCATGCAGCAGTAAAATGCTCTAATGACCCTCTCTTCATGTAGCTACTGTTTTCTTACCAGTAATGCTCCCAGACGTAATTTGCTATAGCCATTTATTACTGAGGATACCCAACTGCTAAACTGCCCTTGCTTCATGACGACACCCAAAACCTAATTCCAGTTTCTCCTAATCCTGCCTCAGAAACAACAGCCAATCCAGAACTGGCCCCCACATTCCTTAGAGCTTCCTCAGAATCCTTCCTTGGGAACCCAAGCCTTACAAAAGACGCTTCCCTCCTCCTTCCTGTTCCACAGCACACCATAGTTCCTCTGGAGTGCTTTTCCTCACTGCACCATGTCAATTAAATCTAATTTTGTCAGACTATAGGCTTGTTCCTGGTGATCTCTGAACCTAGATACCTTCCTCTCTTCCTCCTTCCAGCCCCAGCACCTAGATGCAGAGACCCCACTATTCCCTTTCTACCAGTCTTCCCTCTTGTATGACTGCTCTGCCCTAAAAAGGGCCCACTTGGCCTCGCCAACAGCTGACACCATAAGGAACGAGGAGGGATGCATTCATTCAATGATATGGGCATCAAAAAGGAGAGAGAAGGGGCAGCCCCAAGGATAAAGGAAAACAAGGAGTATATGGTGTTCTAGAAGCCTAGTGACAAAAGTGTTTCAAGAACAGTTAATAATTGGGTCCAATGCTGCTAATAAGTCAAGTAAGTGGAGGATGGAGGACAAACAGGTGGATGCAGCATCATGCAGGTCACTGGTCAGCTTGAAAAGAGCAGTTTCAGTAGAGTAGCGAGGACAGAAGCCTGAATAGAATTCATGAGAATAAGAAATCAGGAGTGGAGACAGCCATTATTGGCACAAAATTTGCTAAGATGTTTTGCTATGAAGGAAGGCCGAGAAATGAAGAAGCTAGAGGAGAAAAATTAAGAGCATTACATTATTTGCAAGAAATTTAAAACAACTCAAATGTCCACAAATAGGGACTGACTGGAAAAACAATGACACATCTACCTGAGGGAATATTCCACAGCCATAAAAAGGAATGAAGACTTCCGTTAACTTTAAAGAGTGATCTCTACAATATATTACTAAGTGGAAAAAGTTAAGATGTAGATCAATATCTGTAGTTATGACAGTTTTGTGGAAGAAAAGGGACAAATTTATATGTATTTGCTGGTATTTGCAAAAGGAAAAAAACACTAAATGGATAAACAACAAATGAATAAAACAAAAATGAATACCCCATAGCAGGAGGATGGAACTAGCTGAAGAAGAGAAGAGATGGAAGACTTTTCTAACTATACCAAGTAAAAGAGTTTTGACTTAGGAATCAAAATGTTTTATATACTCAATAAAATTAGATCAAAGGGTGACAGTAAAAATGGAGGTAAGTAAAATTCCTAGGATGGTGATTGACACAGGGTAGCTGCCCAATAAACAGCAAATTATTAATGCAGAAATACATAGCACCATAAGTGGCACTAAAAAACTGGAGTTTTTTTGGAGACAGAATCTTGCTGTGTCACCCTGGTTAGAGTGCAGTGGCATCATCACAACTCACTGCAACCTCAAACTCCTGGGCTCAAGAAATCCTCCTGCCTCAGCTTCCCGAGTAGCTGGGAGTACAGGCGCACACCACCACGAGATGGAGACGGGGTCTTGCTCTCGCTCAGGCTGGTCTCAACTCCTGAGCTCAAGCTCAATCCTAGCCTCCCAGAGCACTAGGATTACAGACATGAGCCCTGCACCCAGCCTAAAAAACTGTTTACTCTGTTGCCCTGTTGGAAGTTAGAGTCAATGTTAAGGGTAATGTCTGATGGTTGGGTATGTCTAACTTTGGCCAGAGGACTGTAACAATGACAGTAAATTAAAGGCAGAAATGACCTCCTTACTAACACATTAACATCTAATGTTGCTAACTCAAAAATAAATTACAGACATATAGACCAACAGAAAAGAACAGAGAGTCCAGGATCAAACCCTCACGTATATGGTCAAATAATTTCAACAATCGTGCCAAGACCATTCAATGAGGAAAGAACAGTCTTCACTGGGAAATCTGGATATCCACACATAAAAGAATGAAGTAGCACCCTTACCTTATACCATATGCAAAAATTAACTCAAAATGGATAAGAGCAAAAGCTATAAAAGTCTTAGGAAAAAAGAGGGGAAAAGCTTCATGACACTGGACTTGGCAATAATTTCTTAGATGTTACAGCAAAAGCAAATAAAATTAAAAATTGAACATCAGAATTGAAAACTTCTGTGCATCAAATGACACAATCAACAGAGTGAAAAGGTAATCCATGAAATGAGACAAAATATTTGCAAATCATGTACCTCATAAAGGGTTACTATCCAGAATATATAAAGAATTCCTACAACTCCACAACAAAAAAATCCCAAATAACTTGATTAAAAAATGGGCAAAGGACTTGAATAGACATTTCTACACAGATACACAAATGGCCAATAAGCATGTGATACTCAACATCACTAATCATCAGGGAATACAAATCAAACCACAATGAGATACCACCTCACACCCATTAGGATGGCTACTACCAAAAATTAGAAAATACCAAATGTTGGTGAGGATGTAGAGAAATTAGAACCCTTGTGCATTGTTGGAGAGAATGTAGAATTGTGGAGCTGTTATGGAATACAGTATGATTCCTCAAAAAATTAAAAATAGAACTGACATATGATCAGCAATTCCACTTCTAGGTATATAGCCAAAAGAACTGAAAGCGGGGTCTCAAAGAGATACTTGTACATCCATGTTCATAGCAGCATTATTTACAATAGCCGAAAGGTGGAAGCAACTCAAGTCTTCACCTATGGCAGAACAGATAAACAAAATGTACTACACACATACAGTGGAATATTATTCAGCTATAAAAAAGAAGGAAATTCTGATACATGCTACAATATGGATGAACCTGGAGGACATTATGTTAAATGAAATAAGCCAGTCACAAAAGGACAAATACTACACAATTCCACTTATATTAGGTATATAAAGCAGTCAAGATCACAGAGAGTAGAAGAGTGGTTTTCAGGGGCTGGGGGAAGAGGGAATGGAGAGTTACTGAGTTTTAGTTTTACAAGATGAAAAGCATTCTGGAGGTGGACAGTGGTGATGCTTGCACAACAATAAGAATGTACTTAATGCCAGTGAACTGTACACTTTATTGTTAAGATGATAAATGTTATGTGTGTTTTACCACAATTAATTAAAACAAAAACACCGGAGGCCCAGTGACTTTGCTACTTGTTGAAGGCCAATGAGTAATTTATTATGTGGTAGAATTAGAACCAGAAGTCGGATCTTTTTACTCCTGATCTAGTGCTTACCAATGACACCCTGCAAAACTCCCACCCCATCCCTGGTCAATTTCAAGTGTTCCACCAACCAGGAGATAAGTAATATTTATGGAAACAACTTTTCCTGGTAGAAAAGATGGAAATATTAACATTCCAATAATTTAAACTTCTATAGCCAACTAATAAAACATAATCTGAGTGGGTGACAGCACAATTGCAAAAAAAGTAATATAGCATGAAACTACACTTAAGAACTTAAATTACTAATTTAAATTGCAAAGCGTAATTATGTTTAAGGATAATGCAAGAAATCAAAATGATAGCTACAACACATTAGAGCCAAATCTATGCAACTGGCATAAAATACACAAATTAAAACGGGCATTTTAACAATCATTTTGGCATTAATATTGAAAAGCTCTTAAATATAACACTTGATTAAAAGACTTAACATTTAAATATTGTCCATTTCATGTGCAAATAGGAAGAAATATAGCTGGTATTTCTACTCCTTCACCACTTGTGCTGAATTTCTTAATCTGTATGATTGGGACATACTTGGTACATCATGGTATCTGCAGTATTTTCATCAAAGGGTAATTTAAAATAAGATATTCATGCAAAAGTACTTCCAAGTAAGTATTTAGTTCAATAACCAGAAAGTCAAATTCTGGACTAACAACTAATTTACCAAATTCAACTTTGAATGCCTTCATTAAAAACAAACAAGCAAAAAAAACCAATCCATTCCTCTGGTACACATCCTTCCAAGGTAAGGTTTAAATTCTACAGAGCTTATGTGTTTGTTTTGAATAATTAAAAGCAAAATAACAGGATACAAGGCTCAACTGTCTTTTTAAAGAAACTCAAACCCTATCTTGGACATAATTATGAACAAAAAGTGTAAAACATCATTACTGATAGTTATTATTATAGTTACCCTTGGTGAAAGCTTGTGCTTCCTAGCGATCTCAGATAATACATTGTTAACTCTGCTCTCTTTTCCCCCTCCTCCTAAAAGAGGATGAGCTTTGTTTCTCACTTCAGGGAAACTGCTCCCATTCAACATCACAATCCTAGCTGGACCAATGCAAGAACTAGCAGAACAAATAAAATAGTAATCCTTCCCCTCAACATTCTCTCCAAAGAGAACTACACTAGCTCCTCAGTCATCAAATTCACTGACAGAAGTCAGAATCAAAGACAGCAACAACGCAAAACTTCCTAAATATCCCCCTTTCCTTTTTTTCCCCCTATTTCTTCTTCACTGTCTTCATTTCTCTGGTCTTTTCCAACTTTGCCAAGCATACCTTCCTTCTCATTTCCATCACAAGCCCGTAACAGGCCAAAATATTTTCCTGGCTCAAATGTGAGCACAGAGGTTTAGGGGCATAATTCAGCACTAGACTGAATTAGGTCTAGCCATATGGGCTATGGACATACCTCACATATGGGTCCTTAGGGCTCCCATATGACCAATCTGGAAGTCTCAATCCTACAAAAGGCAGTCAATCTCACTACCTACTCATCTGACGCATGTGATATGCAGAGCATACAGATGATCTCTTGATCAGACATGCTACTCTAAAGTTGTGTACCTTGAGCCATTACAGTCAGCTACTTCTCTTCCAGATGATCAGTGGGTGCAAATCTTCCTCAAATAGCATTATGATCTCCAATCTATCTCCTACTCCCTCCCACACAGAACTCCCATTCATGCCCAAGTGCACTAGTCACGCTCAACCAGAGTTCATGCTTTACCCACTTTCGTTCAGTTTAGAAATGAAATGCCTTCTCTCCATCACCAATGTAAATCCAATATAGTTAAATGATTGCATATTTGGGAAAGTCCTTCCAGCCAATTCTGCCTAGGTTATTATTTCTTAATGCTCATTACTTTTTCTCATCGAGAAGCATTTTTTAATAAATTTTTTTTTTTTATAGCCGTTTTAGGTTCCCGGCAAAATCAAGAGGAAAGTACAGAGATTTCCCAGATACTCCTTCCCCCCACGTACATACCCTACCCACCATCAACACACCACACCAATGTTAGGGTTCGCTTTTGGTGCTGTGCATTCTATGGGTCTGGACTAATATGTATCAACCACTGAAGTATTACTAATACTTTCACTAAACTAAAAATCCTCTGTATTATGTCTATTTAGCCCCCTCCCTGTCCCCAACCCTGGCAACAACTAAGCTTTTTACTGTTTCCATAGTTTTGCCTGTTCCAGAATGTCATAGTTGGAATCATGCAGTATATAGCCTTTCAGATCAACTTCTTTCACTTAGTAATATGCATTTAAGCTTCTTCTATGTCTCTTCATAACTTAATAGCTCGTTTATTTTTGTGCTGAATAATATTCTATTCTAACTGGTCCAGATGTACCAGTTTATTTGTCCACTCACCTACTGAAGGGCATTTTGGTTGCACCCAAGTTTTAGCAATCATAAATAAAACTGCTGTTAACACCTATGTGTGAACAACATGTTTTCAACTCATTTGGGTAAACACCAAGGAGCAAAACTGCTGAACTGTATAGTAAGAGTATGTCTAGCTTTATAAGAAACTGCCAAACCATCTTCCAAAGTGGCTGTAACATTTTGCATTCCCACCAGAAGTGAATAAGCGTTCCTGTTGCTCCAGTTCTCATTGCCATTTGGTGTTGTTAGTGTTCTGGATTTTGATCATTCTAACAGGTATACAGTGGTGTCTCACTGTTGTACCAATTTGCAATTTCGTGATGACATATGCTTATTTGCCATCTGTGTATCTTCTTTGGTGAAATGTCTGTTCAAGTATTTGGCCCATTTTTTAAATGGGTTATTCGTTTTCTTATCATTGAGTTTTAAGAGGTTTTTATTTACTTTGGATAACAATATTTCATCAAATGTGTCCTTCACAAATATTTTCTCCCGGTCTGTGGCTTCTCTTCTCACTCTCGTAACAGTGTCTTTCACAGAGCAGAAATGTGTCAAGGGTGTAAGGTCTGCGTCTAGATTCATTTTTTTGCATGTGGATGTCAAGTTGTTCCAGCACCATCTGTTGAGAAGATTATCTCTTCTCCAGTGTATTTCCTTTGCTCTTTTATTGGCGATCAGTTGACTGTGTTTCTGTAGCCCATTTCTGGGCCATTTTGTTCCACTGATCTATCTGTCTATTCTTTTTGCCAATATTATACTGTCTTCATTACTTCATTATAATAAGCCTTGAAGTCAAGTAATGTCAGTTATCTTTTTTCTTCTTTTTCATTATTATGTTTGCTATTCTGGGTCTTTTGCCTTTCCAAATAAACTTATTTCACTTAGCATAATATCCTCAAGGTTCATCCATGTTATAGTTCATTGCAAAATTTCCTTCCTTTTTAAAGACTGAACAATATTCCATCGGTATGTACATATTTTGCTTACCCAATCATCCATCAATGGACACTTGGATTGCTTCTGCGTTTTAGCTATTGTGAATGATGCTATGAACATGAGTGTACAAATATCTTCAGACCTTGCTTTCAATTATTTTTACTCCCTTTCTAATTGGTGTTAGCATAGTATATCTTTCTCTATCCCTTTACTTCTAACCTGTATGTGTCCTTATATTTAAAGTGGGTTTCTTGTAGACAGCATTAAAAAAAAATGTTTTAATTTTACTTTCTGCCTTCACTTATTCATTCTCCAATGCTCTTCCTTTTGTAAAATTTTTCCTTTGAGACAGGTCTCGCTCTGTTGCCTGGGCTAGAGTGCAGTGTTGTCCTCAGAGCTCACTGCAACCTCAAACTCCTGGGGCTCAACTCCTAGGGCCTCCCAAAGCACTAGGATTACCGTCATGAGCCACCTCGCCAAGCCTGTGAAATTTCTTTTAACAATATTTGCAAGACAGGTCTACTGGCAAGGTAGACCTTTGGTTTTTGTTTATCTCAGAAAGTCTATATTTGTCCATTTTTGAAGGATAATTTCACAGGATATAGAATTCTAGGTTGGTGGTTTTTTCTTTTAAAATTTTAAATATTTCACTTTATTCTTGATTGCATGGTTTTTGAGGAGAAATCAGGTATAGTTCTCATTTTTGCTTCTCCATAGGTAAGATATTTTCCCCCTCTGGCTTCTTTCAAGACTTTTCTTTCTTTCCTTCTGAAGTTTAAATATGATAGGCTCGGTGTAGGTTTCTGGGCATTATCCTGCTTGGTGTTCTCTGAGCTTCCTGGATCTGTGATTTGCTGTCTGACATTAATCTGGAGAAATTCTCAGCCATTATTGCTTCAAATATTCTTTCTGTTCCTTTCTGTCTTTATTCTCCTTCTGTTATTCCCATTATGTGTATGTTTTACCTTTTGTAGTTGTCCCACAGTTCTTCGATATAGTAGTCCCCCCCTTATCCATGGGAAATACATTTTAAGACTCCCAGCAATGTCTGAAACATGGAACAGTACTGAACCCTATATATAGCATGCTTTTTTCCTACACATACATACCTATGATAAAGTTTAACTTAGAAATTAGGCACAGTAAAAGTTTAACAACAGTAACTAATAAAATAGATACAATAATAAAATAGAACAACTATAACAATATGTCAACATCACTACTCTTGAGTTTAGGGCCATTAAGCAAAATAAGGGTTACTTGAACACAAGCACTACAATACTCCAACAGTTGATCTGATAACCAAGATAACCAAGTGACTGCTGAGCAGGTAGTGCATATAATATGAATATGCTGGAAAAAAGGATGATTCACATCCCAGGCAGGATAGAGTAGAATGGCATAAGATTTCATCACACTACTCAAAATGGCATGCAATTTAAAACTTTTGAGTTGTTTATTTCTGGAATTTTCTATTTAATATTTTTGGACCATAGTTGATCATGGGGAATTGAAACTGCAGAAAGCAAAACTACAGATAAGGGGGGACTACTGTATTCTATTCTTTATTTTTTCTAGAGATGGCAGTCTCGCTATGTTGCCAGGTTGAAATAGAACTCCCATGCTAAAGTGATCCTCTTGCTAAGACTACAGGCACGTGCCACTGCACCCAGCTTGTTCTGTTTTTTTGTTTTTGTTTTTGAGACAGTCTTGCTCTGTCACCCCGGCTAGAGTGCAATGGCATCATCACAGCTCACTGCAACTTCAAACTCCTGGACTCAAGCCGACCCTCCTGCCTCAGCCTCCCGAGTAGCTGGGACTACAGGCACGTGCCACCATGCCCGACTCATTTTTCTTTTTTGTGTGTGAGACTGGATCTCGCTCTTGCTCAGGCTGGTCTCGAACTCCTGAGCTCAAGCGATCCTCCCGCCTCCACCTCCCAGAGCGCTAGGATTACAGATATGAGCCACTGCGCCCAGCCTTGCTCTACTTTAATTCAGTCTTTTTTCTCTTTGCTTTTCAGTTTGGGAACTTCTACTGACATATCCTGAAACTCAGAGATTCTTTCCTCTGCCAAGTCTAACCTACTAATGAGCCCATCAAAGGCACTCTTCATTTCTGTCAGTGAGATTCTCTAGCATTTTGTTTTCTTTCTTAAAATTTCCGTCTCTCTGCTTACATTAACCATCTAACATCATGTTGTCTACTTTCTCCATTGAAGCTCTTAGCATACTATTTATGGTTTTTCAAAAATTCCTGGTCTAATAATTCCAATAGTCCTGCCAAAACTGATTCTAATGCATTCAATCTCTTCAAACTATGTGTTTTTGCCTTTCAGTATACCCTGTTGAAAGGTAGGCATGAGGTACCAGCTAAAAAGAACTGCAGTAAAGAAGTCATTGATAATGCAGTGGTTACAGTGTGGGGAAGAGGGAAAACATTCTATAGTCCTATGATTATAATTACGTCTCAGTCTTTAAATGAACCTGTGCCCCTGGACTGTGAACTTCACCAGGGTTTCTCAGATTTTTTTCTCCCTCTTAAATAGGACAGATAGCAAGAAAGGGCTGGAACTGGGTATTTCCCTTCCTCCATAGAGAAGGCTAGAGCTGGCTATAGTTGGTTTTCCCATTCCCCAGGTCAGTTAGGCGACAGTAGGTCGCCTTTTTTAATTTTTTTATTGATTGATTGGAGACAGGGTCTTACTCTGTAACCCAGGCTAGAGTGCAATGGCACAACCATAGATCACCATGCTCTCGAATTCCTGAGCTCAGGTGATCCTCCAGCCTGCCTCCCAAGTAGCTGGGATTATAGGTACATGCCACTATGCCTGGCTATTTTTTTTTTTTCATTTTTTGTAGAGATGAGGTCTTGCTATGTTGCACAGGCTGGTCTCGAACTCCTGGCTGCAAGTGATCCTCCAGCGTTGGCCTTCCAAAATGCCAGTATTATAGATAGGCATGAGCTACCACACCCAGCCCATTATTTTCCTTATGTTATAGAGGAACAAACTGAGTCACTGAAAGGTAAAATAATTTCTTAAAGGTCACACAGTTATGTTGTTGAACTAGAAGTCAAACTCAGATGGGATGACTTCAGATTTCATGCTGTTTCTCTATTGTCCTCCTTTAATAAAAAGAATGTTTAAGGCCGGGCGTGGTGGCTCACACCTGTAATCCTAGCACTCTGGGAGGCCAAGGCGGGCGGATCACTCAAGGTCAGGAGTTCGAAACCAGCCTGAGCAAGAGCGAGACCCCGTCTCTACTAAAAATAGAAAGAAATTAATTGGACAACTAAAAATACATACAGAAAAAATTAGCCAGGCATGGTGGCACACGCCTGTAGTCCCAGCTACTCGGGAGGCTGAGGCAAGAAGATCGCCTGAGCCCAGGAGTCTGAGGTTGCTGTGAGCTGGGCTGATGCCACGGCACTCTAGCCTGGGCAACAGAGTGAGACTCTGTCTCAAAAAAAAAAAATGTTTAAGAATATAACTATAAATGAACTAAGTCATGTCTGTTCATTCTTAGCTAGCAGTCCACATTGTCTTTTTGAGATAGCTAACACATTTAATTATTTGCTCATTACTTATATATCTTGCTCCATTCCAGCAAAATAGGTACTCACCCACAGAGAAAAAAAGCACATTAGTGGTTACCAGGGGCTACAGGATGTAAGGAACAGACTGACTGCTTAATGGGTACAGGGTCTCCTTTTATGGTAATAAAAATACATTGGAACCAAATAGAGATAATGGTCACACAACATTGTACATATACTAAATGGCATTAAATTACACACTTTAAAATGGTTTATGGCCGGGCGCAGTGGCTCACGCCTGTAATCCTAGCACTCTGGGAGGCCGAGGCAGGTGGATCACTCAAGGTCAGGAGTTTGAAACCAGCCTGAGCAAGAGTGAGACACCGTCTCTACTAAAAATAGAAAGAAATTAATTGGACAACTAAAAATATATACAAAAAATAAGCTGGGCATGGTGGCGCATGCCTGTAGTCCCAGCTACTCGGGAGGCTGAGGCAGGAGGATTGCCTCAGCCCAGGAGTTTGAGGTTGCTGTGAGCTAGGTTGATGCCACGACACTCTAGCCTGGGCAGCAGAGTGAGACTCTGTCTCAAAAAAAGAAACTCAATTCAGATATAATAATATATGCAGATTGAAAGTAAAAGGATGAAGAAAGATATACCATGTAAAAGAAAGCTAGACTGGTTATATTTGTATCTGACAAAGTAGACTTCAGAATAAAGAAAATTACCAGAGAAAAAGAGGGATATTACAAGATAATAAATGAGCCATTCACCTACAAGACGTAACAATCCTAAATGTTTATGCACCTAACAACAGAGCATCAAAATAAATGAACTAAAAATTGATAACTGAAAAGAGAAACAGAAATCCACAATTGTAGTTGGACAGACATGTCAACACTTCTTTCTCAGTAATAGAACTAGTAGACAAAAAACCCAAACAGAGATACAAAGGAATCAAACAACAGAATCAACCAGCTGGCTCTAACTGACAATTATAGAACATTTCACCCAATAATAGCAAAATATACATGCTTTTGAATTACACTTGGAATATGCACCAAGATAGACAATATCTCCTGGGTCATAAACATCTTAACGAATTTAAAAGAAATAAAATCTCCACCAAATGGAATTAAACTAGAAACTAATAAACAAGATAACAGAAAAATTTTCAAATGTTTGGAAATTAAACAACACACTTTTATGTTATCCATGAGTCAAACAGGAAATTTCAAGGGAAACTAGAAAATATTTTGAGCTGACTGAAAATGAAAATACAGTATTTCAAAAGTTGTGAGATGCGGCTAAAAGCAACGCTTAGAGGGAAATTTATAGTACTAAACATCTATCCTGCAAATGAAGAAAGGTCTCAAATCAATGAACTCAGCTTTCACCTTAAGAAACTAGAATATGAACAAAATAAACTCAAATCAAGCAGAATGAAGGAAATAATAAAAGATCAGAAATCCATAAAATTAAAAACAGGATAGAGAAAAATCAATGACACCAAAAGCTGATTCTTTAAAAAGACCAATAAAACTGAGAAATTTATTGAGAAAAGAGAAAAAGAAGAGACATGAAACATCAAGAATGAAAGAGGAGATTATCACCAAACACAGAAGATACGTTAAAAGGATAATAAGAGAATACTACAAACAACTCCATGCACATAAATTCAATAACTTAGATGAAAAGGACCAATTCCTTGAAACTACCCAAAGTCACTCAAGATGAAATAGATTACCTGAATAGACCTGTAACTATAAAAATAAACTGAATTAGTAACTGAAAACCTGAAAACCTCCAGGCCCAGATGGTTTCACTGGCAAATTTGTTCAAAGAGTAATATCAATTCTAAAATTTCTTAAAGAAAAAAAAAATGGTACAACATATTAGCTAACATTCACAGAGCTGGCCAACAGAACAGGCCACTAGCCACATGTGGCTATTGGAATGTAGCTAGCTAAAGCCACATGTTGAGATGATAATATTTAGCTATACTGAGTTAAATAAAATGTAAAATAAATCTTAGGTCAGAAATAAGATCTGCTTTATCATTTCTGATTTCTAAATTTAAAAGAGAAACTATAAAAATAAAAAGCAAAAATGTTAGCTGAGCGTGAAGTGGTAGCACATGCCTGTAATCCCAGCTACTCAAGAGACTGAGGCAAGAGGATCCTTTGAGCCCGAGTTTGAGGCTGCAGTGAGTTATGATTGCACCACTGCACTCTAGCCTGGACAACAAAGTAAGACCCTGTCTCTTTAAAAAAAAACAAAAAAAAGGAAAAATGACTGTGAAGTGTGAAGTGGCTACTCAGCCAAAAACGCACTCTAGAATTCAATTGCTTTCAAAAACATGTCAAAACAAAGTACAAGCAAAACTCCTAGAAATCATAAAAGGAAACTGAAGGACACTGATCACTACAAAGCAAAATCCAGAGACTAGCAGGCTCACAGCTTTTCTTCCTGGGGCTGAATGTCCAATACTGACATTCCTTTGACAAAGAAAGGAAAGCATAAGTTCTTTAAAGATAAAAGGAGAAAAAGAGAAGAAAGATTTTGTGGGGTTTTCCCCCCCAAAATAAAGATTACAGAATGAACTAATTTCTAACTGAAAAATCTCTGCCATTCCAAGGGACAACCATTAAAGCATTATGTGGCTGATATCAAACCATCATAACAGGAACAGAATGCAATTGGCTTTTCAATAAGAGATTACCCTCTTCAAAGATCCCCACCCTTTAACTACAAAGCTAATGGAAGGTTTCTAAAAATAAGTTAGGGCTACATTCTGAGTAATAATTAAGGAATATAAACTCCATCAAAGACTAAAATATTACATGGAGTTTAAAAGCCCTACACATTGTTTTAGACACCAATCATCATTCTGTTAAAAAATAACCACATATTAGAGTTTTACAGTACATACTGATTATTTGAATGGAAGGCAATTATGCTTGCTTCATTATTTACAAGAAATATGCTCTAGTCTGATCCAGAAGCAAGTATACACAATGGCACTTACTAAAAACTCCCAACATACAACAATTCAGCAAAACCTTCTTAAGAATTTCTCATCTGAAATTCTTAAATTTAAAATAAAATCTTAATTTTATAAATTAAGTCTTACATTTTTCCTTGTTTTTAATATTTCTGAAATCAAGATCAAACATATAATCAATGTGTTCATTTAATATAATAGTGGCTCTACCTCTCCCCTGCAAGAAAACTAATCATTAAAACAATGATGCACATTAAAATTACTGTCACTTAAGAATCAAGGAAGTGAAGTTATACTTGTAAATGTTTTACTCTGACAGGGCTATATTCCCTAAGTAACAAACACTTTTTAACTAGATCCAGCCTAAGCTATAAGCCTTATTAATACACACATACAAAAAAAGGATTATAGTTTTTTAAAAAAACAAATTGTGCCTAAGTATTTAACCTTTAAAATGGTTGATGGTTTTACAACTATTTACTTTCCTTTTAACGATAAATATACTAATATTTTAATAAACAATGATACTTGATTTTAAAAATTTTACGCACACACACACATTTAAAATCCGACAACACTTTATTCCATAAAATAGAATAAGTGTCCCCTGATTAAAAAAAATTTTAAAGAAACTATCAGTATTCCACTATTCCCTTATATTCCAGATGAAAGAAGTTTCTGTCAATAGAAGGAGTCTGGCTACCATAAGAAAGGTACTGGTTTCAAATTATATTTTTGTCCTCTACCAAATCTTTTGATATATCTCTGTGTTTATTTGTGGTCTGTCAAGAAGAAAACTAATTATAAGGCAAACATCACTAGCACACATTACTACTACTCTCAGCTGAATGACAAATAGTTAAAACCTTTGATGCTTTATACCTGGACATGCATTATCTTGTTAATTACTACACTTTACAGAAGGATCACTATTTCATCTGATTTTTTATTTGTGATGGCCTATAGAGGTTCAAGAACCACAATTCTGCACTTTTTTTTTTTTTGAGACAGAGTCTCACTTTGTTGCCCAGGCTAGAGTGCCGTGGCGTTAGCCTAGCTCACAGCAACCTCAAACTCCTAGGCTGAAGTGATCCTTCTGCCTCAGCCTCCCAAGTAGCTGGGACTACAAGCATGCGCCACCATGCCCAGCTAATTTTTCTATATATATTTAGTTGGCCAATTAATTTCTTTCTATTATTAGTAGAGATGGGGTCTTGCTCTCGCTCAGGCTGGCCTTGAACTCCTGACCTTGAGCAATCCACCCACCTCGGCCTCCCAGAGTGCTAGGATTACAGGCGTGAGCCACCGCGCCCGGCCCACAATTCTGCACTTTCAAGGCTAATCTGGACAGTATAGCCATTTCACATTGCCTTTGACTAACACAGAACTACCTGCACACGGCCACCAAACAATTACTTGCCAAACTTGCCAAACAACATCACTTGGCACAACCAATGGCAGGCTTCCAAGCTGAAATAGCCTATCACCTCAGAACATAAAAATATTTTAGGATTTCAGATCTCATTTACATTTTGGAATGTCCCTTCTAAAACATTTCCCACAGTCAGCTTAGGCTAGCATTTCTCTTATCAAAAATGAAATCTTATTTTCAAGGGCTAGTCACATTTCTTTCCTTTTTCTTTTTTTTTTTTTTTCCTTGTGAGACAGGATCTGATTCTGTTGCCCGGGCGAGAGTTCAGTGATGTCACCATAGCTCACTGCAACCTCAAACTCCTGGGCTGAAGTGATCCTCCTGCCTCAGCCTCCCAAGAAGCTGGGTCTACAAGCTCACTACCCAAGACTGGCTAATTTTTCAGTTTATTTATTATTTTTTGTAGAGACAGTGGTCTTGCTATCGCCCAGGATGGTCTCTAACTCCCAGGCTCAAGCGATTCTCCTGCCCTGGCCTCCCAAAGTGTTAGTATTATAGGCACACCTTACCCATATTTCTGACATTAGAACTCTAGAGGTCAGAACTGAAACAGTGAGCATCTTATTGAGGATCTTCTAGAAGAAATGAAATGGTCTTTTTGAGTTCAACATAAAAGAATAATGTTCTAAAGGTGGAGTTAATAGGCAAAAGGACAAGCGAACTGGGAGAAATGGCAAGCAGAACAGCATCTAAGTATAAGACACAGTGGATTCTAGTATGAGGAAGTCTTTACAAAACCATAGCCTCTTTTATAACATGATCAGTCAAAACACAGGAGAGAAATAAGTAGGGAAAGTCCCACATTAGCTGGTTAGGGAGGACATGCTATAAAATGGAGAAACTGGAAGAATTTAACAAAAGTTTTAGAAAATAATTAGTATGGAACACTCTCACATAAAGCACCCTAACACAGAGTTTCCTAACATATGGGACATATTGTGGTTTGGGAGCTTGGTAAGGAGAGGTTCGTTTCTAAACTCTGAGAAATTAAATGAATAATGTATAATAAGTATTTAATTAACATGTGAAATGTCCTTAAGGACCCATGTGAAGTATTTAATAAGAACCACTTCAAGAGGGGAATTCCTAACCAGCACAAGATAACCAAACTATCACTTGACCTTAGCTTACTTTACAACTAGGATCCTGTGATTTAGAGGAAACCATTATAGTACAGGAGTAAATCTCTCCTGTGGAATTCTGGAAGAAGGCACTCTGCTAGAAGAGAGGAGGCATGTTACTGTTGGTATCCAGGCTAAAATAAGGACAACCACTCATGCTGCTTACTCCCTGCTCAGGGTACAATGACCTGTAGAACCGTTTATCTCCTAGCAGGCAGGAACTCCTTGGGGAACACTGATACTTACCCAACTATCTAAGAGTAGATAGATCTCTCTTAGAGAGAGAGATCTCTCAACCCCACCCTAATGCCCACTCAGCCTAGAAGTGGGGAAAAGACTTGAGAACCACACACCACACACTCACTAAACCCTAACAAGTATCAACACCCTAGAGCCAAAGTTTCCCTCTGAACCTCATTTGGTAGTAAGGCTCCAATTAATCACAAAGATCATAAAATTACTTCTGTTAATTTACAACTATTGTTTATACCTAATTTATAACTTTTACTATAATACATCTTAGGCAAATTACTAATTCTCTCTGGTCTTCAGTTTCCTCATCCACAAAATATAGCCAATATTTCCTTTATAAGGTAATTTATATGCAAAAAGCCCAATGCAATACCTAATACATAGTACTAGAATTGGCTAGTTAAGTACTAAAATTTGCTAGTACTTCCTACTATTTGCTTATATGTGCTACTTAGATAAAAGCTAAGAAGCAAATTTTATCTAAGAAGCTAATTCCTTTAGTGGGGTAGAGTATAGATGGGTATCAAAGTCAGTAAAAAGAAGATTAAATGCTGCAGTTTAAAATTAAATCTGCAAAGAATCAGATACTTAGTAGTCCTCAACCAAGAGTTTAAAAATTTATGTGGTGGCGGACAGTGTCTGTTATCAATATAAATTGGTGAAACTATAGGTATTTAGTGGGAGGGGCCAGGGGTCTTGCAATATGCACCACATAACAAACTATCCACACAACATGCCAACAGCCAGCATGCCCTCTGAGAAGCTCTGAGAGAGTGCAACCAATTTAAAATGGGGAGGGAGGGGACCCACTTTGTAAAATATTAAATATAGCAAAAATTCCTTTTGAGGAAGAGAAATGGACTGAAACAACATAAGAGTTATTATAAAAATAAAGAGAGTCAGCCTGAGCAAGAGCAAGACCCTGTCTCTACAAACAACAGAAAAATTAGCAAGGCATAGTGGTATGCACCTACAGTCCCAGCTACTAGGGAGGCTGAGGCAGGAGAATAGCTTGAGTCCAAGAGTTTGAGGTTGCAGGGAACTATGATGACACCACTGTAATCTAACCCAGGTAACAGCAAGACCCTGTCATTCATTCATTCATACATACATACATACATAGAGTGGATTCTTTCTAGAGAAGACCATCTAAAGATTACAGAAGAGACCACCCTACCGAAAACAAACAAAAAGCGATCTCTGTTGTGAAAACAGAAAGATGAGGTACAGAGAAGATACCTAACTTGTCTAAGTTTGTGCCCAGGCAACCTAGTCCCATGCTCTTACCACTATACTATACTCAAGGAGCTAGCAAGCTGTGAGTGAGCAGAAAAACCTGGGAAGAGCCAGTCATGGTTATTATGGCAGTTTATTTTTTCTCCATGGTTTCACAGTTGTAGTTTCATACATAATATATTTATTCTGTTAGTCATTTGACATCTCTGATACCAGGATATGTTTTACAATCAATAGTAATTTGGATTCAATGAAATACAGTAGTTTGGAAAATGTAATTAAACTGTTTACTCAAGCAGAAAATAGTTGGCAAACTATATTCCACAGAGCTCCGGAGGTCATCTCAGACAAAGAAGAGTAGGGAAACATAGGCCAAGGAGGCCCCTAATTCAACAAAGCAAGTTTCATTTTTATCCTGTCCCTTTTTTAGGAGGGGACATGCTTAATCAAGGAAAAGATTCTATGGCTTAAGAAAAATGCTTGACAATGACAAAATTAGATGAATTAAGATCCCTTATAGGTATTAAACGCCACAAAGTCCTGAGAAACAACTTGCAGACTATAAACCAAGAAAAACTTTAAATTCTTTATTGTTCCCAAAACTAGTATACAAGGAGTCTTCAAAAAGTTTATGGAGGCCGGGTGCGGTGGCTCATGCCTGTAATCCTAGCACTCTGGGAAGCCAAGGCAGGAGGCTCACTCAAGGTCAGGAGTTCAAAACCAGCCTGAGCAAGAGTGAGACCCCGTCTCTACTAAAAATAGAAAGAAATTAATTGGACAACCAAAAATATATAGAAAAAATGAGCCGGGCATGGTGGCACTTGCCTATAGTCCCAGCTACTCGGGAGGCTGAGGCAGAGGATCGCTTGAGCCCAGGAGTTTGAGGTTGCTGTGAGCTAGGCTGACGCCACAGCACTCTAGCCCGGGCAACAGAGTGAAACTCTGTCTCAAAAAAAAAAAGAAGAGACAATACTGAAAACGAAGCCCGTAGCAGCAGACCATCTACATCAATTTTTGAGGAAAAAATTAATCTTCTCTGTGTCCTGATTGAAGAGGACTGACGATTAACAGCAAAAACAATAGCCAACACGATAGACATCTCCATTGGTTCAACCTATATAACTATGATTGAAAAATTAAAGTTGAGCCAACTCTCCACTCAGGTCCCAAAACCATTGTGCCTAGATCAACTACAGACAAGAGCAGAGCTTTCAATGAAAATTTTGAACAAGTGGGATCAAGATCCTCAAGCATTTCTTTGAAGAACTGTAACAGAAGATGGAACATGGCTTTACCAGTACAATCCCGAAGACAAATCACAATCAAATCAATGGCTACCAAGAGGTGGAAGTGGTCCAGTCAAAGCAAAGTGCACTGGTCAAGAGAAAAGGTCATGGCAACAATTTCTGGGGGATGCTCAAGGCATTGTGCTTTTTGACTTTCTGGAGGACCAAAGAACAGTAACATCTGCTTCTTATGTGAGTGTTTTGAGAAAGTTAGCCAAAGCTTTAGCAGAAAAATACCCAGGAAAACTTCACCAGAGAATTCAATATAATAACAAGCATGTATATAATATTCATGAAAAATGAGGGATGAATTCCTTAGGCCAGTGAGGAGAGTAGGCAAGGGGGTAGGAGCGAAGGAGGAAAGTTGACTTAATCAGGGCCTTGAGGATAAGTATGAGCTTATTGGAAGAAAAAGGTATTTCAAGCAATGGGAAGAACATAAGCAAGGGCATGGAGAAGTGAAAACATGTGGCATCTTCAGGCACTGACAGTGGGTAAGTCAGGAGGTGACTGAAGACGAAAGTGAAAATAAAGCCAGACCAGGTCATGAGCTTTAAGTCCCATGCCAAGGAGTTTGGCTTCATTTCATTTGGCACAACACTTTTAGGCAAAGAAGAATGTCACATAAGCACTATAAGACACTTTTTCTAATATTAAAATTTTTTGAGACTAAAAATTTTTAAAGTTTCCATTAACTCCAAAAACATATATGATTACATTTATTCTAGGACCCCTTGCAATAACTCCAAGGGTCCCACTGGCTTACAGTGATTAAGGCCACCGTGATTAAGGAAGACAGAACAAATGATGACTCCAAGGTTTCTGGCTGAATCATCTCAGTTGAGTGCCAATGAGAAGGATATAAGTTTTGTCCACAAGATGTTAAAATCCAGAAATCTATAGGACATCTAGGTGTTCTGCCCATGAGGGGTTAAAACTTGGGTTTGAGGCTCTGAAAAGACGACACAGCCATAGATACGAATTTGAGCAACACCACGTATGGTGTACTGGTAACAAGCAAAGCCACATGGGTGGATGAAGGCACTGAGCATGAATGGGGCCCAGCTCAGAATCTTGGAATTCCAAGGCAAAGATAAAACTAGACAGAGACAGAAAGAACATTCAGAGAGAAGCAGAAACAGAAGAGGTGTCAAAAAGTACACATTTCAAAAGACTTTTGTAGTATGGTGCCAAATGATAATTAGAAGGTTGGCTAGTATGAAGACTATAAAGAAGGTATTGGATTCAGAAACTGGGTAATCAATGATAAACTTTCATTGGCGTGGAGAGTGGGTAAAGGATAGATTGGATTGAAGAGTGAATGGAAGATGTGGAAGAAGAGATAATGAGTACAGATCACTGTTCAGTAAGTTTGTCAATAAAGAGAAGGAATGAGATGTGTTGGTAGTTTGACAAGCAGTCAGGATGGAAGGAGTATGCACATTTTGTGCATTATCTGTTGTATATGACTCGTGTCTAGCAACTTTGAGAACAAGGATTGCCTTCAGTATTCTTACAGCACGTATCAGATTATACAATAAAAACAAGAGCACTACTAAATCATAATTTAGAATGCAAAATATAATGCCTCATACAGGTCACTAAATTTTACTTGAATTCCTAGAATAAAAGCAAGAGCGCTGTACTGAACCAATTAGTCATTAAATTCAAATTATTTACTGCATGGGGTGACTGTTTAAAAGAGGCCATGCCTGTTTGCAATTCAACAGGCTCTGTGAGCAACACTGGGGATGTTGTATGATGTTACCTTAATTCCTTCACCCTGGGCTGCACAAGCACATACTCACCTCCATAGTAGAGTCCTGTAGCAGTGCACATCCGCCACTGTCCCTGATACATTCCTGCTCTGCTGGGGCTGCACATCTGGACGCTGACATCTGCAATTTCTTGGGGCTCTAGCGATCTCACCATCACCATGTTCACATGTCCAAATTGGTCTCCCCCGACATACTTAAGACAAACCCCTGGAGGCCACGCCTCTGCCCCTGAGTTCAAGCAAAAGAAAAAAATGTTAGGCAATCAGTGGTCCTATCCCAGGTGCAGTTTATTATGAAACTGTAGAAGAGAGGCCTCTTTGTCTCACATACAGACATAAACCTACCCACATATCCCTGAGTGATATAATGTCTCACACTACTGATAAGAAGGAATTATCAGAATCAACATCTTCTGACCAATAGTCTAACCCCATGAGAACGCACACATGGCAAAAGCAAGGCAGTTCCTCAAGACAATATGTATTTTAGGTGATCCCCAGGGAAGGCCACACCTCACTCTGAATCTATAGAACTTAAGAATGATATCCATGAAGAGCCATGGAGATGACGCACCAGCCTGTTACATCTTTGGAGACTGTTTCCTCTACCAAAAAGTCACAAATATCCATTTTCACTTGAACTTTTTAAAGTAAAAATATATCTGATTATTGCCAGATTTTCCATAGAGACAAGAGAATGAAATATACAAGGAGTAATTTCTATGGTATCATGTCCATTTTAAAATTGCTTTTTGCCTGATATATGACTTTTTTCCTGTGGTCTGTAACTACAAAATACTCAGGAGCTCAAGAGACTATGTGCAAATACAAAACAGAGGAGTAAAGTGAAAGTTTAGATCTCAGGTTTCAACAGTGGCAGTGAAAACATGAACAAGGGGATGATCTCCCTTGATAACAACATCAATAAACTGTCACCCCAGCAGCCAGGCACCAACCAAAAGGACTCATGGCAAGGATGGGAATGGCAATACAGACAATGGTTCTGGTAGAAAAGGAAATGCCAAAGGTCTTATTTGGTACCTATTCCTGTGTACCTATTTTCATGTGAACTAATTCAAAACAAGAAATGTAGCTGTTGACTAGTTGTGATTACTCAAGCTGTATAGGTAGCCGCACAATGACTAGATGTGATCTTTCCTGTGAAGTGTCTCTAATACACAGCGACTGATATACTCCTTTTTAACTGCAGACAGAAACCTGTATATATTCTCTTTTGGAATATATACATTCATTGTAAAAATTAATCACTGTGAAAAGCTGGACATAGCAGGACTCTCAGAACAGAGGACGATTGTAATTTACCTCCTACTAGTACTCTAGGATGCCTCAGTTCCTTCTCTCAAAGTGCAGGCTGGTGCTGACATACCTGATGGCTCCCTACTGGAAAGGAACCAGAGAGAGAAAAGCAACAAGAGTACTACTGCTGAAATCTCAGCTCCGTTATGAATGATGCTCTCTGTGGCCCTTGAGTCTTAAAGGAGAGCAGCTGAAACAGTAGCCACCATGTTTTGGCTTACCCTCTTTTTTAAATAACCTGCCACCAAAGTGCCTCTTAAGTTAACCCTACAAAGGGCAACCACTGCTGGTGGAGAGGTTGTGGATGACACACTGGCAATACATGCAAATTCTCTTCATCTTTCTGGGGCCTAGGGCCTGGTGCCTGGCAAAAGCAGTAGCTGGCATGAAGCACCTTAGGAAATGTCAGTCTCCTTAAAGACCACTGTCCAAGCGAAAAATTAAACTACTGTTATAGGGCTGAATTCACAATTATTCTTTAAGAAATACATACACATATGTGTAACAAGATAGTGTCTGTTTATATGAAAACCTGAATGCTTCTGTTTTTGAACTTGTAAAAAAACAAGATAAATCAAGACTGGACATGAAAAAGACTTAGCTGCCCTGGGAAGACAACCACAAGCAGCTGAGACAGTTGCGATTCTTAGCCATGCAAAAGGGAAGCGCTGCTATACTCTAGAGAAATTTAGTTGGTAAAACATCAAATGGGTAACATTAAATGATTTGGCTAGGGTCCCGCTCTTCTTGGTACTCCAGATACCTATTATTGCTCAATGTGGTATTTGGAGAGCCTCTTGAAGAAAAAAGTGTATGAGTTATCCACCATCAACTCTAAAGTATTAATCTGCTTTAACAGGTGAAGAACTAATCAACTGCCTTCTGAGGGTATCAATTATATATATACTTCTTACAGTCATAACTGTAGGTCAGAGTTAGGTCAGGCAACTCTGAAAAGAGCAAAGATACTGATGCTCGATAAAGAGAGAAGAGAAATACCAGTGAGCTATTTGGACCACTTGACTAAACATACCTAAAATCTGGATTCAAGGAGTATAGTAAAACAGGCTTCAAATTAAGTCTCAGTTACTAATTGGCTTAAGGGAGGATAGATCTATCCAGAAGAAAAGAAAGACTAATCTGTGTTTTGTAACTTTCTAAGTATCACAATCAGATATATGAGTAAGGCTGTGATTCTTCAGTTATCATGGAATATCACTTTATTTTAAAAATAAATTTTAAAAAACCCGTTAAGTGGTAAGTTTGAGATGGCAAAGAAAATCACAAAAATCAAAAGTCCACAGTCACAGAAAGCCTGGGACATACTAGGTATATGTGATTACAGAAACAGTTTGGATAGTAAGGAACATTCAAATAGCAATGCAGAAGACAAACCTCAATGAAGATCTCCGTTTGAACCCCTATGAGTGTGGAAACTACATTTCAAATTAAGTTCCATGAAAGCAGAGACCTTCATCGATCTTGTCACCATTTCTCCCCTGTACCTAATAAAGCGACTGGAATATAATAAAATGTGTTGAATGAATAAAGCAGAATTATCTTCTCTATAATAATATTGAAGAGAAATGTAGAAAGTTAACTATTTTAATGAGCTAAAAGAAAAAGGGTGGAAATAATTGTTCTTCCTCATGTTATTTATCCAACACTTTATAATTCACTTCTATGCAGGTGAAAAAATAAAAATTACTCTGGATCAGTAAGCCCAAGCCAATCTCTCTTATGACAATCACAACTATTTCACCAAAGTCGGAGAAACACCGGGGTTATCATAACATGCTCAGCTCAACAACTGCCACAGCTGGACAACAGAGCATGGTGTGCTAACAACTGAGAAGTTGTAAGTGTTGGTCAAGAGAATTCTGTTGGCCGGGCGTGGTGACTCACACCTGTAATCCTAGCACTCTGGGAGGCCAAGGCGAGAGCATTGCTTGAGCTCAGGAGTTTGAGACCAGCCTGAGCAAAAGCGAGACCCCATCTCTACTATGCACAGAAAGAAATTAGCCAAACAACTAAAAACAGAAAAAATTAGCCAGGCACGATGGCACGTGGCTGTAGTCCCAGCTACTTGGGAGGCTGAGACAGAAGGATCACTTGAGCCCAGGAGTTTGAGGTTGCTGTGAGCTAGGCTGATG